>BQNB010119907.1:0-20733 GCA_026074375.1 Tanacetum coccineum
TTATCACCAAGATACATTGCACATAGACTTCCTCTAGAAACTTCCTTGTGGCCGGAAAGCACACTAGGACAGCCTTAGAGTTTGTCTTAGTGGTATAATGTCCAATTGGTTTACATTAGAAACTTTTCGTGAAGTAACAAACGTGCTCTAAATGTTTTTCGTGTGTGCCCCCAATAGGCTCACACACTTCTAGTCGTGTTTGAGCTAATCCAACTCACACAATCCAACAGGTAGTGCTCGGGGTACCAATCTGTGAAGCGAACGAGTGGAATGCACTAACACACATATTTCAGGAGCTCTATAAACCTACAAGATATGTGCAAAACTTGACATACAAGCACACAGAAGTCGACTCGATAATCATGGAAGAAGTAAAATGTCGGTTTTGGTCATAGTTACTGATATTGGAATACTTAACTTAAGCAGACGTATGAAAGGAGCAACTTAATTTCCTAGATACATTCAATAGAATGGCAAATATTTCTTGGACTGTAAACCAGGATACTTCTTATACTTTCAAGATTGAGCTTCGCAGACGAGATCATCTGCTAATGGTAAATGGACCATTATACATGCCAAAAATTATTCAAATCACTAAGGCGGTTTAATAAAAAAACAATCTTGAGCAAACAAAGAAAATTACTATGGCAACTGATGCACACAAATGTTGTAACAAAGAGTACAAACGACTCCGAAATACCAGAAACAATTTCAATCAGTGGTATTGAGATCAAAGAAACAAATCAAGAAAACTTGCCACTTGATGGAGAGGTAAGCAATTGCTTCCCTGAGCTAACTGAAGTCCAACAACATGAGCACGAATGATAATTTATACTGTGAGCGAGGAATTCATCAAACAGAAAAGGCCAAGAATGAACAAAAGGCTCTTAAAGGCCTACACATTTTGTTGGCAGAAGACGCGCCAATATTCCAGAGACTGGCGACTATAATGTTTGAGCAGATGGGTGCTAAGGTCGTGGTAGTGCTAAGGTCGTGGTGGTGGGAGATGGGGTACACACAGTGGAAGCTCTCAATACTTACAATTGGCCAGCACACTCAAGTTATCATATGACCAGCCCATATAACCAAAGCTGGAATTGGTACTTGGTAGCACCCATATGTCAGACCCTTAAGAAGTTTCAGTTTTAAAACACCACTGTTGCTAACCTCCTAACTACTGGAAATCAAAGATATATGTAGTACTTTAGTCCCAAAAGCACAACTGGAACCCCTCCGGACGCAGGATGAGAAGTACAACATCCACTGTGATCATACCACAATCTATGCAATACAAGACTGAATTCTCAAAGTTTCGTCACTGTAGATTAAGAGTCTGATCAGCGCCTTGTGTTTGTTATTTATGATAGTTCCCACTGGATTCAAATTGCATTCATAATTTTATTTTTCATCAGCGTGTTTTCGTAGTTTATAATGCTTTCATAAGCACTTGGTTACTTAATTTAGCGTATGTTTATCAAATGAGGAAGACCTTGTTTTTTGTTTGAGTAGTAATCAAAAAAGTATCTTATATATGAAGTTTCAGTTTAGTTTATACTTAGCTTGGTTTACTTTTTATGTAAACTTTATTTGATTCTCTGCATGCCAGATTTTTTTCAATTTTACGTCAGGAGTTCAAATGCTAGTTTAGTTAGACAAAAACCTTGGATCATAAGTACGCGAGTTGGTCACAATTTTACCATATACTAACAAAAAAGTAAACTGAAAATCGAATGGGGTAAAGTGTTTAAAAGATGACCAACAATAACTAGAGAGGTAACTAAATAAATAAGACTTCTAATCAAACCTTCTTCTTCACTGAGTGAGATTTGGGACAATGCTTGTTTGACCAGTCTTGTATAAGACCTCTCACAAGAAGTTGCGGGATTAACTACTCATATGTCTGAAAATTAGTTTTTAGATGTTCTTCAATGAACTTCCTCTCATATGTCTGAAAATCACAAATTAACTACTCATATTAGAAGAATAATAATTATAATATAATCTTGCATAGATCTTTCTAATAAGAATTCTGAAGGTTAAAAAGAGAGCTTATTTCACTTGATATAAGCAAATATCCTAAAATGTTAGCCTTGTATCCTTTAAACACTAAAAGTAACAAAAATTTACTGCATTAGATAAGTAGAAAGGCAGTTATAAACAAGCAAGTAACAGAAATTTACTGCATTAAGTAAGAAAAAGATTTGTTAATGAATATGATCTAAGGTGATTTTCATTGAATATTTATCAAGTCTTATAAATATGCCATGGTATCCATTTTAAAGACATAGATTGTGTTTGTTTAAGCTTATTTGATTCCGGTCATAATCCCGGATTTTCTGGCTTATTTCGAGTCTTATGGGCTTGTATACGTTTATTATATCATAATAAACTTATAAGATCACATAAATCTCACAATAAGTCGAAATCAAATTTTGTCTCTACCCACAAGTAAAATTAAGAGTGACAAAAATGTAATGTAAATTGTTTCAAAGATGACCAACGATATCTATAACGAGTTATGAGATAGGTTGGGAAAGAAATAATTGCCGTTCTAAAAAAAAATCTATAACGAGGTAACTAAATAAACAAAAGACTTGGCATGAGGTGAATCGAACCTTCTTGTTCTGCACTAAGCAAGATTTGGTACAATGCCCGTTTAACCAGTCCCCGATAAGATGTTTCAGCAGACAATTTGGAATTAACGTGGGAGGTTCAAGAAGCACTTTGCCGGAGACGGGACATGTCAAATTAGTCGCTAGATGTTGTTCAATAAACTTCCTCTCGTATGTCTGAAAATTACAAATTAACTTACTCATATATCCAAACACACATCCAGACACTAAAGGAAATATTAATGAACAAAAAGGTAGATTTCATTAAAAATAGTAAAGAAATTAAGAAACTGAGGATTAATTAATATTTATATGACACAAATTTTTGGGACCGAATTCATTTTGGAAAAATCAAATTTTTTTACGAAAATTTACGCTACGCAACAAACATCCATCGGGTTCCCGTGAACCCAGAACCCCCTAGGTCCGCCCCTACAAACACACTAGCCATTTCACCAAAGCACTCAAAAACCGGTTATCAGCTTAATACAGTAAATAAATAGAAAGGCATCTATAAAGAAGCAAAAATAGTTACCTGCCCAGTGGGGCAGATTGTGACGGGATCTTGCATGATCTCCTTCGAAAGGGTGCAGTAGAACTCCTGATGAGGGAATGGAGAATCTTTTGACATTTTCTTCTTCGATCAGCTCCCTGATACATTAAAAATTATTTATTGTGAGACAAACAAGAGTCTAAAAACTAACCAGAATATAGGAATCAACATATTGTTTTCAAATAACTGTTTCACCCACACAAGAATTCTAGAATCTAACCAAAATTATGGTAAAAATGACAGATCCATAGTAGATACTTACTTGGTCTACAGTTATTGTGGTGGTTGACGTGCGAGTGGTTGTTGTTTGCTGTAGATGTTGTTGCTGTGGGTGGTGGTACGTTTATGTTGTGTCACATATGAAGAGACAATGATGCAAATGTTATTTAGGTGATGGTAGGCACGTGTCACACGTTTAAGACGTTGCTTTTTGAAATATGACTATTGTTAGGTTTATACAGAGTGAGTATAGGGGTGGAAACGAGCCGAGCTGCTCGTGAAAAGCTCGGGATCGGATCGGTAAAAAGCTCGAACGAGCCGAGCCTAAACGAGCTCGAGCCCGAGCTCGAGCCTAAATTGGAGCTCATTTAATAAACGAGCCCGAGCCCGAGCTTTGTATACAAAGCTCGGCTAGGCTCGCGAGCCTAAACGAGCTCTAGTAAACGAGCTCAAAAAATAAACGAGCTTTAGATAAACGAGCTCGAATAAGTAAGTTTAAGAAGACAAGCTTTATTTTTTATAAGTGCATCACAAATGAGTCGAGCCTGAGCCGAGCTCGAGCTTTATATATCATACCACGAGCCGAGCTCGAGCACAACTCTTAAGGATCGAAACGAGCCGAGCTCGAGCTCGAGCTTTCTGAAAAATAAATGAGCCTAGCTCGAGCTCTGACAGGCTCGGGCTCAGCTCAGCTCGTTTCCACCCCTAACAGGAATAGAGGATATGTGTAAGAAACTGAGATATGACTTTTAAATCACAACCTTTTACCGACAAGATTATAGCTTTTAACCAAAAGCTAATATCCAAAAGCTATTTCTCAAAAGACAGATTCAAAAGCAAGGTTATAAATAGCGTGAGGCATGGCGTGGCGGCATGGCCACGCCTCAAGCTTTAAGAGCCTTTGCGAAGCCATGGCGTATTTCAAGGCGTGACTATAGTGGCAAAATGATATTTATAAATTTATATCATAATATCATATTTCATATACATATCGAGTTTACAAAAGGTGCTATGCATAAAAGCAATGTGAACTTGTAGTCATATACTCACTACTACTTAAAATTGAGTTAAAAATTACTAAGCCCAAAAGAAATAGCTCAAATACAAAATAGCCCAATTTTTTTCTAAAAGCTTCTAAAACTGGCTCCACGCCTTGCAAATTAGCGTGCCTTTGCGCGCCTTTTGACGCCTTGACTCACGCTACTACTAACGCCAACGTCAAGGTCCATATCGTAACGGCGAGGCTATGCCTCACGCCTTGGCGACGCCTTTGCGACGCTAAAGCGCACCTTTTAGAACACTGTTCAAAAGTGACATGACCATAAAAAGAAAGGTTATAAATAGCGTGAAGCGTGGCGTGGTGGCATAGCCAAGCCTCAAACTTTAGCGTGAGGCGTTGCGTCATGGCGTTTTTAAGACGCGACTCAATGTGGCAAAATATATTTATAGAGTGGTCAACATTAGTCAACTACTAGGCTTAAAATTGAGTTATGGAGTTACTAAGCCCGAATCCCATACGGCCCAAATCATAAGGGGGTGTTTGGTGTGTTATCATGAATCACAATGGGTATTAGATTTGGTATTATGTGGAATAGAAATAAGTATGACAAATTTAAATGCTTGTTTGGTTTATATATTGGTATGACAAATTATACAGGTGAATAAAAAATAAGAAAGAGAATATCTATACTCCTTATAAGGAGAAAAAGGGATTCTCTTGAAAGTTGAAAACCTACTATAATAGGAAATGTTGAAAATTAAATACATGAAATCTTGAAAACATTGCTTATTAAAGAAAGATTTGTCTTTTGCTATGAAATAATACATAAAAGTGAATAGAAGTTACATTACGGAAATTTAAATGTATTCAAAATGTTATATTTGTAACAGCTCTAATAACATTGAGCCCATCTTTTCTCATGTCCAAACAGCTAATATTTATACATCTCATTTAAAAAATTTGTAACAACTCATTATTATAGTAACAACTCCAATTAAAAATATAATAGCACATTTTTTAAACATTTTTTTTTTTTCAAAATAATTCATTATAGTAACCTGTACCAGGCCTATATATAATACGAGTAACACAAAATCCACAAATGAAGATTACAAAAAATTTTCTTTCTCAATTCTTCATCTTTCTCATAAACAAACAACATTTTTCCCATCTCAACCCCCCACACATAAACCCTAACCGCCAACAGATCAGTCGCCAGCCTACCATCAGTAGAATCCACCACCAACACCACCCTATCTATTATTGGTGTTTGAGTTTTGCTGGTTTCATGATGTATTATTGGTATTGGTGGCGTTTTGTGTTTATTGTCGGTTTTTGGGTTTGTTTTGTGTGGTCCTTTAACCGGGTCTGCACGAATGTTATTCTTTTAATTTAGATCTGAGATAAATTTATGTTGGTTTTAATTTAGTTGATAAAACTACCGTTGTCTCGCCGGAAAGTTGATGCCGCCGTCACCGAAACCGATATCGGAACCGACACCACTACAGAAAACTCCACGTCAAAAAGGTGCTTCCAAGTATTATTTGTAGATTAGATATTTATAATATTTATGACTTTTTTTTGTTACTAGTAGCGCTGAGTACGTCGGAAAAAGTTGTCGCGCGCTGAGTTGCCGGAATGAGCCGCCGCCTACACTGAATTGCTTGTGTGGCCATAATACGTATGCTTTCTTTTCAAATCTTTAATATTTGTTATAAAGTTAATTATATGAAGTTTTGTAATAAAGTTATAATATTTGTAGATCTGAGTTTACATAAACTTTTTTTGCCTTTAATTTACAGCCGCCACTCGCCGCTGCTTCACCTGAAAAAGTCGATGCCTTCGCTGAACTGCTTCCGCCGATAATTAAGGGTATAATCATTAAGAGTTACAACATTGATGCTTGCAATTAACCGCCATCGGAACAATATCGACACATGCTCTTTGTTTGGCACGTGAATACGAGATATGCCCATGGTCCCTTAACCATTATTCTTTTCATGATTCCCAACTCTCTCGTTTTGTTCTTTTTTTCCTTTTTTTGGAAATTAGTTATTTGTAGTATAAATGTGGTTAAATGGTCACGGATCAATGCTAAGTTTTGTAATCATCGACATTTAATTGTGTGTAAATGCCTTTATAGTTTCAGTTATAAAAAAATCAAAAGCCTCTTATGATCAATGCTATTTATGATGAGTTACAACTCTTACGGTCAATGTTATTTATGATAGTTACACCTCTTATGATCAATGGTATTTATGATGGAGTTACAACTCTTATGATCAATGCTATTTATGATGGAGTTACAATGATATATACTTGGGTTAAAATGACAAAGTGACAAATTTTCGAGACAGGAGTTGATCTTTTTAGAACAAGATTCGTGCATCGCACCAACCCCGACTACATCATAAAGAGTTTAGAACCTTTTCTTGAAAATGTAGGAATGTTGAATCTAATTTAGGAAACTATGATACACAGTGTTGAATAATAAATTTAGTCATCAATACAATTATAACATTGTAACAGCCTAATTAATTTATCATTGTAACGGCCTACAATAATTATTAAAAAGTGTAACTGTTAAAAATCATTACTATAGATAATGATTATTAAAAAGGTGTAACCGCATCCACCATATAAATCCACACAAACCATTTCATATCTCGCACACACAAATGTTATTTTATAGCAATATCGCATATCGTTATACGAAATGGTTACTACAATATCGCATATCGTTAATTATCTGCCGCTAAGAATTCCCGGTGCTATGCACGGGTACGCGTCTAGTCATTAATTAGAGAGAGAAGATACAAATCATAAACTCTACCTATATGATATGGAATGAGTCTATGAGTTTTGTAACAACTATTCATTCCATACAACACCTAAATTTTATAAACCAAACAAATAATTTTGAGTTGATTCCTTGTCTTTCATTCTACCACCCTAAACCAAACGGCCCCTAAATACTTGTAAATAAGCCCAAGTCTGATAAATCTCTTAAAAGCTTTAAAAAAGGCGTCACGCCTTGAGCTATAGTGCGCTTTATCACGCTTTATTGCACGTCACGCCTAGAGACGACGCATTGGCCTGTTTCATAACGTGGAGGCCACGTCTCGCGCTATGGCGCCGCTATAGAGCGCCTTTTAGAACCCTGATAAAAAGTGACTCATACGACGATATGGTGCTACTATTGGTACCCTCTTGGCTCATAAAAAGTACGGATGTTTCGTACTTTTTATTCTTTTTGTCTCCTTGTTTACAGTGCAACACAGTTTTTTATCAGTTTTTGTTCCGTATTTTTTGACAGTTTAATAATTTTGACTTGTTAAAATTTTATATTTTTTTCGCATTTTCCGTTTCACAGTTTTATAACATAAAAAAATTATATAAAAATCAAAAAAATAAATTATATGAGATACACATGGTTATTTAGGGGGGTCTTTATAACCTACCCCATGACCCTAAATATATGACTGTTTTCGAACTGATTTTGAGGCCAGAAAAACAGTACTTTTTTCGACTGATATAGCACAAACACGATCGAACATATTGCATTTGACATATCTAGTCTATGCGTGTTTGGCTAAGTTAACTACATGTAATTCCATAATGACGCTCACATTTTTGAGGTTAACAGTTGTGAATCCTTAATAGACTTCATTCGCGGTTTGGAATATGGAGGTGAAAATTCATAATTATAGCTTCAATCTCAATCAAGGGTCATCAAGGTCATTAGTATAGCACTCAAAGGTTATTATGGTCACTGGTAGTCAAGTTTCAAGTGGATATCGGCAGTCAATAGCTTCATTATGATCTCAATTTCAATGGATTTTCTTGCTCTATCCATTTTGTTTTTGAACAAATGGTCCATCCTTTCAATTCAAGTTCATTTTGCAAAAAAAAAATATACTAAAAGAAGAAACAAAGTTAATCCGACCCGAACCCAATAAGCCCTTATAGGGTCGGGTTGATTCGGGTCCAACTTAGCTTATCGGGTTTATCGGGTCAACCCGATAGACCCGATAGCCTAATAGGGTCGGGTTAGGGTCTTAGCTAGTTTCTTATCGGGTTATCGGGTCAACCTGATAAACCCAATAAGATAAAAGGACATATTAATAAATCTTTAGTTTTTGAACAAAATCTCGTTAATAAATCTTCTTTTAGTTAGTTTACTGCTATTCTGCTAGGCATAAATATGTAACTATAATTTTGGTCTTCTGTTTTAGTTTTGTTTACTGAACTTAACATTATACATTACCAAACTACTTTGTGATGTAATGAAAAACTATATTGTTTAAGTTCAAACTTTTAAGGAATATATGATGTTTATATTCTTTTAAGATGTACTGTAGCATTTATGATCATTACATTCTGAATTGGTATTCTATTGTTATTAACTAGAATGTGGAAAAGATTGTACACGAGGCCATCAAAAGCTCATGCTGATAAATTTGGAGAGATTCAAGTTTAGGATCTTGCCCAAGACACAAATATCATGTAAAACTTACTAATAAATCCAATGTCATACGTTTAAGGTTAAAGTTTTAGAACGACCTGTTCGATAGCATTAGCAATTTTTGATTATTTGATTTTTTTTTTCCTTAACAAGTAACCCGATAGACCTAACCCGGTTCCTTATAGGGTCGGGTTGCGGGTTAGATTATATATTTTCAAGACCCGATAGACCCGACCCGATAAGCCCCAAACCCGACCCGATAACCCGATTGACACCCCTAATTGGGACCATGTTTTACTCACATTTTGATCTATGCAAGCATTCAAGCAAGAGTCTATCAATGACTACAAGACATAACTGCAACCATAGGCACAACATGCTTTGTCATTGTCAACATCACAAAGAAACTATGTTTGGCATCCTAGTGATGAGAGCATTGTATTCTCTCAAAAAATAAACCTAATCATGATGATTACATGTGGAACGGAAGGCATTAATCAACAAATACTTGTGTTTTTGTGAGACATGGAAGATCCACTGTGTTTTGGCATCTATACCTGATGGTAAGCCAAAGTGAGGGTTTTCTTAAGAAAAATTCATTGTTGAGTTGCTGATGTTCTTTTTGTAAGGTTTAGTTGACTTTGTATGTTTCTTTAGTTGTTTCACTAAAATTGTTTCAGTTTCAAAAAAACAGCTTAATTAGAGTTACCTTTGATGAGTAGCAGTAGTTATAATGTCATGGCGAGTTCGAACAAATGGTAACTCTAATTGTTAGTCAATTTAAATTTCAACATTTTTAAAACAAGTTGATTGATTTTTAGTACGTGAGTTTAATACAACTGGTTGGTGGCACTTGTTAGAACTTTGCAGTTCCCAAATCCTAATCACGATTGACAGGAGACACCTTCTTTGCATAAAGTTACCATCTCTGGATAGCAACTGAAACATCATTTTCGTACGTTTTCGTACGCTTTCATCCGCTTTTATAAGTTTAAAAATGTTTTGGTAAATTTTTATACGATTTTGTACGTGTTTGTACGGATGAAAGCGAACGAAAACATATAAAAGCGTATAATAATGTGAGAAAAACGGACAAAAACGAAAAAAAACGTATCAAACAAATAAAAAACAAAAGAAATAATACTAATAATATAAAAATTAAAAATAAAAACGGCCAATAGTAATAGTAATAATAATAATAATAATATAATTTTTTTTTTTAAATAAAACATAAAATTAAAAAAACAAAATAAGATAATAAAAAAAATTAAAAAACAAAACAAAATAATTAAAAAAAATAAAAAAACAAAATAAAATAAAATATATGCAAAATACGTCTCTATGGTTTTCTCACACAATACATCCCTCGTTAGAAGATAACGGAAAAATATTTTAATCGTTCGTCCTCAGGGATGTATTATGTCGAACGTTTGGCTAACGAAGGATGTTAACTGCCAAAAGTTTCTGACAATGATGTATTGTGTGAGAAAGTGCAAACCACGGGGATGTATTTTGCAGTTTACTCATAAAAGAATAACTTCTAATAACTCGTGTAAAACAAAGATGGTTTTTTGTTCTTCAACATTCATGCAAAACACAATATCATCTCTTTTCACATTTTCGTCCTTCCATAACACGGACATTCAAACACACAATAGAGGCTTTCATTTGTCAGAATGCAGACTATATCACATTCATTGTGGCTTCAATTAGTCAGAATGCTGACTAGATTACATTGCAATATGATTCTGTGAATGTATAATTTTCCAGAATTGCCCACGAGTATTGTCTGCAATTGTATGAACTAAAGAGGATCCATAAGTGGCAACATGTTTTTCTTATTGCCCAAGTAGTTTCATCAAATGGTCAGATACGCATAACTTAGATTAATACTTGGGATAAATAACCATAATATGCTATTAACAATACAACAATGTATACGGACAAACTACTACTGTATACGGAGTACTTATTATATAAGCTTGATATCCTCAACAAAACATCAAAAAGAAAATAATTATTGCCAGAAACTATATTCAGGCACCGATTTACACGATTATCATGGAGCATTAATTTTCGTTTTTATAAGTTATCCAATACATCAAAAAGAAATGAAAAAGTCCACCAGTGATGGCACACACAAACGATAGTTAGACTTAGAGCCCACAAGCTCAAACCACCTACTTCACGAATTTCTATTACTTCACCTAATCAGCAATCAAGAACAAACCCAAAAACCGAACATATTTTTCTACACTAATCAAAAATCGAGTAGGAGAGGGAAACCGTAGGGGTTTTGGTTTGATCGAACTTAGGGGGAGGGGAGGGGATTGATTGAATGAATGCGAATGAATAAGGAGGTTGATTTGAGTTGTAATTATAGAAAAAACTTAGCTTAAGGGTCAATTTGTTTCCTAATAAAAATTCCTAATTTGTGTCTTGTGTCTTCAGCTTCTAAAAGACTAAAACCATGTTGTAGTCAAATCATTTAAGCCATAAGAGAGCCTTATGATGTCCATTTGGATATGTGGATTGTCTCACCTACTCTATATTCGAAAACAGAGAACCCTCTGCCTTATGCCCCCAGACTAAAATATTAATAGTAGATATGCACACTCAAGCTATCATATGACCAGCCCATATCAACCAAAGCTGAACTTGGTACTTGGTAGCTGGTAGCATACATATGCTCAGGTCCGTTAGGAGGTTAAGCTTGAAAAAACCACTAATACTAACCTCCTAACTACTAGAAACCATAAATATAAGTAATATTTTTGGTCCCAAATACACAACAATGACCTCTCCCCGCCTCAATCCTCTATGCAATGGTTGAAAAGTACAACAAACACTGTAACCTTAACCCAATCTATGGAATACAAGACTGAATTCTAAAGTTTCGTCACTACAGACTTTGTTGAACGATTACGACAACAAACCCGAAGTTCGATCGCGGAACGCTAAATCGCGAGTTGTAACGAGCACAAGTAGTAAACACGAGAGACTACAAAGAACCGACAAGAATATACACACGTTATACCCTCGTACCAAACATTTATTAAAAACCTAATAAAGCTATTACAACGAGGAAGAAGAATGAATGACTAGCATCCCCCCTCATCCCTACTATTTTTAGAGATGAGGGGGTAGAAAACTTTCCTAAATCAAATAGGAAACATCCTAGTTATAATATATTCCTAATCTAAATTACAATGTACACTTAACCCCCTAACCTATGTTAAGTTTACTCCTAATATCCTACAATTTCCACCTTAGGAGTAACACTTAAACATAACCGATACTCAGCATCTTTTCCTCGTGCTGGAACCTCGAATCGGGGACCACCTTGTAGACCAGGCATTGTACTTCAGTAATTTTCCTAGATTAGCTTTCATAGACTCCTTCACTTTCTTCTTTCCAGCAACATTACCCTCTGCACCCTTTTGCTCAGGTACTCCGGTTACCGTAATGTTTGCCCCACCTTTATACCAAGGTGCACCTTTTTCTGCTCCTTTACCAAGCAGTCCGTGTTTGTCTTCTCTTCAAGTTGCTTGTCCTCCAACCGTCTTTAAGCCACTGCAGTATCATCATTACTAACCTGAAATACCTCAGCTTCACGATCCCCTTGAGCTCCCTGCAGTTCCACCTCAAACCAAACACGTTTGTCATCTTGTACTCCATGTAATCCTGTTTCAACACCAGGACCAAGTTGTTTGAACCCAACTTGCTTGTGACCAAGTTGTTTGAACCCAACTTGTTTAAACCCGAGTTGTTTGAACCCAACTTGTTTAGAACCAAGTTGTTTGAACCCAACTTGTTTTGAACCTCCATGCTTTTGTACACCAAAAATCATCACTTTTGCTTCTAAAGTATACACACAGTTCTTTTTTCCTGATCTCAGTCATCATAACACACGACAACCTTTGATCACCTATTCTACCCAATACTGCATCTTCACAGTAATAACCCTTCTTTTTCAATAAAAGAGTACCCAATGAAATCAAACTTCTTCTTAACCCTGGAACATACCTGACATCTTCCAGTATAAAGCTTGATCCATTATGCAACTGTATCTTCACTTTCCCTGTCCCTTTGATAGTGCATGTCCTGTTATCACCTAACTGAACCGAACCACCATCAAAACCCTTAAAGTCATACAAGAAATCCCTCTTGTGTGTCATATGATAAGACCCAGGACACCACCCCAAACCCTCAGCACCACCCACCACCCCCCCCGCCATCCCCACACCCACCCCGCCCCATTGGCTTACAAGACCCCCCCCCCACCCCACCCCACCCGACCAAACCCCAATATGAACCTGGACGCCCTGAATCCATTACCATTCAGAACCATCCCATCATTCCCGACTACCACCAGTGCTTCTCTAAAGTAGGCGTTACCCTCGTCATCAGAAGAATCAGAATCCTGATCATGCTTACCCTTCTTGACGAACCCACTTGACTTCTTCTTTGGACAGTCTCTCTTCAGATGACCCTCTGAATGACATATGAAGCACTTGAGTTTACTAGTTCCACCCCTTGACTTAAACCACGAACTTCCACCAGAATGAGCTTTACCTGAATGATCTGACCTTCCCCTTACATATAACCCGTCACCAGCTTCTTCCTTTGTGCCTTCAGTTCTTTTCTTCAACTCCTTGAATTCAGAGTCGCCAGAACATCCTCCATTGTCAAGGATTCCCTCCCATACAGCAATGTCTCCATAAAGTTTTCGTAAGACATGCAACCGACGTAAGTAACATAAGTGTCTACTGATCCGCATCCTCAATCTACGTAAATCAAAATCGCCAAATCAAGTATTAACTTATTAAACTCATCTATATGATCACCCAGTTTTGTACCTGGACTCATATAGTACGTGTACAGCTTCTTCTTCAGATACAGTCTGTTTGCTAAAGACTTAGTCATATACAGACTAGTTAGCTTCGTCCAAATTCCTGCAGCAGTTTTTTTTCCTTGTAACTCCCTAAAACCCGGTCTCCCAAGCAAGAAATCAAGGTACTTGTTGCCTTCTTCATCAAAGCAAACCTTTTCACCTCTTCCATGTCCCGCTATGGGTACTGTCCTCTAATGTAGCATCACATCCCTAGCTTACATTATAGCCGCATCTTATTTGCCATAACCCCGAAAAAAATTCATCCTTTCCCATCGAATTTGTCGATGTCAAACCTAGTTATCGAACTAGCCATTCTTCTTATACCTTGCTAAAAACCTTGTCAAGTTTTTTCTTAACCAACTTTACTGACAAGCCTCACAAGCCGTGTGCAATATTCCCCTAGTTACTATAAACCTTTTCTTACAAATCGAATTAATTAGAAGAACCCTAAACCCTCGATCCCGAACAAGCAAACCCGATCGTTAACTTGAAACCCAAGCAAACCACGACCAAAACTTAAACCACAAGAAAATACGCAACAATCCCAAGAAACCTTCAATCTAACCGAATATGAATATTCAAGAAATTTCAATCGACTGAAGCAATTCTAAATCGTTATCTTTGACTTCTATTTGTTAAATAATAAAAAAAGAAACCAAATAACTTTTTACTGTCACCTTTGTGTTCACGTAAGCAAATTAGCATTATTCATGCAAACAAATCTTCTTCCCTTGTCACACTGCTACTTCCACGAACGGATTCGAAACCCCAAATCGAACCTCGATACCTCACACGACTCGAAACCTCGATCTAGCACTCGATCTTCGGATACCACGACTGAACCTATGGCTCTTGATACCACTTGTTGAACGATTACGACAACAAACTCGAAGTTCGATCGCGGAACGCTAGATCGCGAGTTGTAACGAGCACAAGTAGCAAACACGAGAGACTACAAAGAACCGACAAGAATATACACACGTTATACCCTCGTACCAAACCTTTATTAAAAACCTAATAAAGCTATTACAATGAGGAAGAAGAATGAATGACTAGCATCCCTCATCATCCATATTTATAGAGATGAGGGGGTAGAAAACTTTCCTAAATCAAATAGGAAACATCCTAGTTATAATTTATTCTTAATCTAAATTACAATGTACACTTAACCCCTTAACATATGTTAAGTTTACTCCTAATATCCTATAGACTTAAAGTCTGATCAACGCCTTCTGTTTGGAATCAATGATAGTTCCCACTAGGTTCATATTGCAGTCATAGTTTTAGTTGTAATCGGCGTGTTTTCATAGTTTAAAATGCCTTCATAAGCACTTCTTTACTTATTCAGCCTATGTTTAAGAAATGGGTAAGGCCGTGTTTTTGTGTTCTTTTGAAGGACTTTTGCATGACTGCATAGAAAAGGAAAATAAACAAACTGAAATTGTCTTTGCGATAATGTACACCAAGTGTCGTGCAAACTAGATTCATAAGTACACATTAATGGATCACACTTGCAAAAGCTGAACGTTAATTTTAAGATTTATTCTATGATTCTATCATTTAAAAGATGTCACAACCCAATCCTAGCAGCTGAATTTACATATAGATAAATTGATCCATAATACTAGAACATGTATTCTCAAATCTAAGATGCTCATTACAAAAACTATATATAAACTCTATAAGACCACAAAATATACAATCCAAACTAAATCTTCCAGCTGCATGCATTAACATAGGCTAAAACCATGTTTACATGTGTATTGACTCTGATAGCAACATTACTTGTGAAAACTAAAAAACATAACAGTGGTTTCAAATTGCATTTTATTTTACTTAATCAGCATAAGTGCAATTAGTTCAGGCGTATTAAGTAAGAAGAATAAACTGATCAAGGCGATTATTAGTGAGATGGAAAGCATGAATACACCTTTGCGTTATAAGTAATCAGTAACATGTTTTGAAGAATTTAGCAAATAAATGATTTTGACCGACAAAGTCAAACCTGGATCTTGCATATGGTGGCCATTAATCAACTAAAATAAATCACCGAAATAGTAAAATCAGGGCAAATTCGCAATTAACATCACAAAGGAGTTATACTTGGCATTCTAGTAAGTTGAGTAGTATGCTATTAAAAGATAAACCACAAGTATACATAGTTGTACTTGTTGATGTAGTAATGTTTGCACTTATGTACTGTAAAGCGTTCACCATTGTGAAATCTTGTGAAGATAATGGTGTCTGGGATTTATTTTATATGACTACCAGGTTCACAAAATTATTGTAGTCAAGATGAACTGGACCAGAAACGCTGAAGCAACTATATATTTTATTCAGCACACCTGCAGCTAAACCATTAGAACGCCGTCGACTAAAATTTGCAGACCATAACTTAAAGGTGAACATGAATAAATTAGTAAGATTTTGGGCTTTATAAAGGATTCTTCCTAATTAAAACTATATACAGGTAACTCGCACTATGTGGAAGAATAGCTACTTAAACCCGGGTACCAATCTGGGAAGCAAACGAGTGGAATAAACTAACACACACACTTAAGGAGCTCTATAAATCTACAAGTTATGCGCATACGAGCACATAAAAGTTGACAAAATAATCATAGAAGAAGTAAAGATGCCAGTTTTGTCATAGTTACTGATATTGGAATGCTTAACTTGAGCACATACATATATGCAAGGAGCAACTTAATTTTCTAGATACATTCAATAGAATGGCAAATATTTCTTCAATTTTAAACCATGATACCTCTAATACTATCAAGATTGATCTTCGAAGACTAGATCATCTGCTAATGGTAAATGGACCATTATACATGGCAAAAATGATTCAAACCATTAAGGCGGTATAAAAAGAGAACAATCTTAAGAGAAAAAAGAAAATTACTGTGGCAACTGATCTACACAATGTCGTGCACTCAGACACAAAGTGAACAAACGAATCTGAAATATCATTAAATTATTTCAATCAGTGGTATTCAGATCGAAGAAACAATCAAGCGAACATCCCACTTTATAAAGCGGTAAGCAATTGCTTCCCTGAGCTAACTGAGGTCCCTTCAGAGCGGAACAAGATGAGCAAAAAATGATAACTCATACTGTGGGCGAGAAGTTCATGAAACAGAAAAGGCCAAGAATGAACAGAAGGCTCTCTTAAAGGCCTATGTTGGCAGAAGACATGCCAATATTCTAGAGAGTGGCGACTATAATGTTTGGATGAGTGCTAAGGCCGTGCTAATGGGAGACGGGTATAGCCAGTAGAAGCTCTCAATACTTACAATTGTCCAGGACACTCAAGCAATCATATATTCATATTACAAGCCCATATTAACCAAAGCTGAAATTGGTACTTGGTAGCAACCATATTATAATTGTTGAAGAAATCAAGTCCAACAAACCTTGAAAGCTAGCGCGGAATATAGACTCAAAGAAAACACACACTGGCCTCAATAACGTTACAAATTGTATTAAATTACCAATGAGCAAAAAAGAAATGTACCATTATACCCCTCGTAACCAACCTTTTTTAAACCCGTAATAAAGCTATTATACAACGAGAAGAAAGAAATGAATCAACTAGCATCCCCCTCATCCCTATTTATAGAGATGAGGGGTAGAAAACTTTCCTAAATCAATAGAAACATCCTAGTTAATAATCTATTCCTATTCAAAATTACAATGTACACCTTAACCCCCCTAACCTATGTTAAGTTTACTCCTAATATCCTACAATTTCCACCTTAGGAGTAACACTTAAACATAACCGATACTCAGCATCTTTTACTCATGTTGGAACCTCGAACCGGGGACCACCTTGTCGACCAGGCATTGTACTTTAGTAATTTTCCTAGATTAGCTTTTATAGACTCCTTCACTTTCTTCTTTCCAACAACATTACCCTCTGCACCCTCTTGACCAGGTACTTGTCACACCCCCAGACGGGGCCTGGACGGAATACGTGTCCGAGGGCGTGACGTTACATAAATACCGAACACAAGTGCATCAAGAAAAAACCACTATAGACGTTTTGAAAATCATAACCTCGTTGCAATTGTTTAAAAAAATTAATAATTTTTACAACACTTAAAGGGAATTAAACATTTGCGAAGCGAAAATAAAATATAGCAGAAGCAATAATTTGGGTTTTTTTCAAAAGACAACGAGTACTGAATGATATAAAGGTCCTGAAAGAGTACATATTGCACGTAGACTCCACAAGCACATCAAGAAGGTCCAAGCTAAGCACCGAGAAAAAACATGCTAAAGAACGGTCAACACAAAGTTTGAGTGAATCATAGTTTTAAGTACAACATTTATGAGGATTAAAAACGTTTAGTGAACTCGACTGCCTTACCCACAAGATTCATAAAAAGTGTTTAGTAATCAGAAACGTACAACCAAAATAGTATGGACCACAAGACTTCTAAAGCAGATGTGACTATTATAACCAATACAATATCACATGATAGTATGCGACAGTTATAGGAGATATAACTTTGCATAAAATGGGGTGAGTATTTACGTTACACTAAGCTCATGACACCGAAACCTTAAGTATACGTTGTTATAAGTTGGTGCCCCGGTAGATGCATTGCCTAACACCTAGTTCCTCAAATGAAATGCGTCCGTTTACATGGTAGTGCGTTGTTATCTACCCGGACGGGGGAGTTCAATCCTAATAGATCTATCCACAGCATTCGCGCTCCCTCAACCGGTCCTCCGGTCAAGAAATTAACGGTTCATGATATGGGGACTTCATGGCAATTGAGTAACTTAGGCAAACTACGTAAACAGGGAAATTCTCACGTAAAGTACTTGTGTCCAAAGTAAAAGTATAAAAGTTTAACGTACGTATATCCATAAGTCAAAAGAGTGTGATATCAATCATATGATCAGTTGGTAATCAACGTATACGAGTTTGAAATTTAGTAATGTAAACAAGTTTGTAAACGAGCATGTCTCTCACCCCAAAAGTTATAAGGAAAATATAAAACAATTAAAACGTGTGGCTATGAACTCACCTTGATGTTGCAGAGCAACTAGCATAAATGCATAATAATAAGCACAGCACAAACGAAAGACGAATCGGCTCGACCGAGAAGATGCAGCTTAACTTAACGGTTATATCCCACTAGCTTAGGATGATGAATTGGGGTTTTCTGATGGATGAGTACATCAACGCAACACGTTGATAAAGGATTGAGGTTTCAAGTTGGATGAGTTTGGTGGTTGGTTAAATAAAATAAATCGAAAAACACACGTAAACTATGTAATATATTCCGTATATATTACATATGAAAAAGGAACAATTATATAATTCATATAACGAAGTATATAATAAAGACAAACATCCAAAAGGAAAAGTCGTAGTATATAATACTTTACAAGTATTATATAAGAAACGTGAAAAAAATAATGGTAACAATATAATTCGACACGTTTTCAAAAGTCACTAATTAAATTAATGAAAAGTTCTTGCATAAAAGTAATTACACGTTTTAAAGTTACGAATTAGATAAATGACGTTCTTAAAGACTTTACAAAAGTTATAGTTGGGAATTATAAAATAATATTTTTATAATTATAGTGATTTAGTCTTTCATTAACGGTTTTTAGTTAAAATAGTTATCTCGTTTGTAAAAGTATGGTTTTCGATTATTCATCGATTTATCGTATAATCACAATTTAATAATCTTAAAACTATATAACTTTGTCATTTTATCGGGTTTTTAAGATAATAGAAATTTAAGTAAAAATTTACCCTAAAGTATAGAAATTTATAAATATTTCGGCATGACCTACTCGTTTATAAGTCGTTTTCTATTTTTACAAAACTCAATCGTTTTCCACTTTTAATCAATCACTGTTCAAAATATACTCCCCCCCCCTCCCCCGCGTTTTCAATCACCTTATAATTAAACGAGACAAATAGTAAATGACATAAGTAAAACCAAACACACCCGAAAAATGTTAAACAACCAACCAAACGCACCCTACTCGTTCTTAAACCCGGAAACAAACACCCCTTTTGGGTTGTTACAGCCAAACACTCCTTAGTGCTTATAATCACAAAACCAATGCCCTTTTGGGGCTGTTAACACCAAAACCAAACACCCCTTTACGTTTTCTGTTGTACCAAACACACCCAGGCTGTCACACAACCAACCAAACACCCCTTTTTATTTCACTTTCACAGCCAAACGCACCCTTATCCGTTTTCGTTAAACCAAACGCTCCCTTATCAGTTTCTTTATAAACCAAACGCACCCTAATCATTTTCTAACAAACCAGATGCCCCTAGTCTGCTGTAACAGTCAAAACGCACCCTTCGGTGTGCGTGACAGCCAAACCAAACACGCTCTTATGGTTTTATTTACAAACCAGTCGCACCCTGGTGGGTTAGACCAAACGCACCCTATGCGTTGCATAAACCCAGAAACAAACGCCCCTCGTGGTGTTATAAACCTCAAACGCACCCTTCTGCTATAACAAACCAAAACGCAGCCTTATCTATGTCGTGAATAACAAGTCAACGCACCCTAATCTGTATATAACCACACGCACCCTTTTGTTTCTATATAAAGCCGCACGTACCCTTTTGGTTCGTCTCTGTCAAACCCAACGCACCCTATGGTGGGCTGGATAGAGGTGGTGATGATGTTGGTTCGGTGTGGCAGCGGGGGTAAGGATGGTGGTGGTGACAAGGTGATGTGGAGATGGAGGTGAAGGTGGTAGTGCGGAGGAAATGGGTTGCGGAGGTGGTGAAGATGGTGATATAGTGGTGATGCTGTCGAGATGATGACGACTGTGGTGTTGAGGCAGCGATGATGATGGTGTGGTGTGGATGGTGGCGTCGGTGGCATTGACCAGAGGTTGGTGGCGGCGCCGGATTAATGAGAGAGAGAGGGAAGAGATGTGTTGTCAAAAAAAATAATGAACCCTAATACATCTTATATATATATATATATATGT
>BQNB010119908.1:2069-20733 GCA_026074375.1 Tanacetum coccineum
TATACTAATAAAATATATAATTATTTATTTAATAAAAATAGCTTTTTATAATATTATTAAAATATAAACCCATTCACATTCTACCTATCAATCAAACTCATAGTCATTGTGATTCCAAGCAACAAACCAAACGGACCCATAATAATTGATGTGTGTGAGAGAATAGTTTAACAAAAACCCACCTTAAGTGTCTACTTTTACTTTTGGTGGCCCTTTACATTATTTGCTAGCTAAACCACATACCAAACAACAAACTTTACCATTTATCCTAAACATGTGTCTAAAAGGTGGCAAACAAACAACCCCTAAATATTTAACCATATACACGTTAGAAGGCTCACCACTTCCACACAAATCAACTAAGTGAGCAACTCACTTATCTTAGCATTTTTTATGACTAACGCGTGACAAAAGGGGTGCCCAATGGCTTAATGGTGTGAGATCGGTCTTAATGGTGTGGCAAACCTCTCGATCTCTCATTAGGAGTAGCCTTATATCAACGCTCTTCGCACGGAAATCTAAAACTAGTTTTTTTATTAACAATAAAACATAAGAAGAGTTACGTCGGGTACTAGATTATAGTATTATATATACTAGTTGGATACTCGCGCATAGCGGCGGCGATAAAAATTGCTAACCCAACTTGCTCCTCAATTCCCTACCCGTTTAGAGAATTCGTTTGTTTGGGTTTCCGTAGCTTTCCCGCAACATCATATCAACATCATTCTCGCTTGTATAAAGACTCACACACTCTCTTACTCATCAAACATTGTCTCCAAAAGTATATATCTTTTACGAATCAAGTTTGTATTCAAATTAAAGTTAAAGTTGTTAAAAAAATTCAAAATAAACCCACTAAAAATGTAAAAAGCTAAAAAATTATAAAAATATATCAAAATGGATGTTGAATTAAAGATCACGAAATTTTAGAAAATACGGTGAAATGATTGATGTTAATTATATGTTGAATTTTTAAGTATGATAAGCTTAATCACCACCCATAAGGTTGTGGTAGCAAATAGGGGAATCGGATACTGCAAATATTTCTAAATTCTGTAATTTTCTTCATTAGCATTAAATTACTGAATACTTTCTGTATAATTTTGCACATGAATTGCAAATCATCTGTTAATCAGACTATGATATTATTATTGTGTTACTTAAAATAAATTTTGAAGAAAAATACAAAAAGGCTGTTAAAGACATGGACAAAATATGCCAATAATTGTCTTTACTCATATTACAATTATATATATAATAATAGCAATTGAAAAAAACACTGTAGATTTTAAGCACTGTAGCTACAGTGCTACAGTGCTGGGCCGGCCCAATTTTTATTTTTTTTATTTTTATACATTGCTACAGTGCTGGGCCGGCCCAATTTTTTTTTAATTGTTGGCATAAAATAGGGAAAAAAAATGTTACAAAAGTACCGACGCATTCAGATAAAAAAAATACCCGCGGTAACATTTCCGAATTGACTTAAACACTGTCATTTTACACGATGAGACCAAAAAAATAAATTCGCAAAAAAAATAAAAAATAATAAAATAATAAAAAAATAAAATTTTAACTCAAAAATTAACCCACACTATTAAACATGAGATCGAAAAAATAAACCCGCACAAAATACAATTCTCATTTAAAGCCCATGTTCCCACAAAATTATATTAAAAAAAATCCCGTATAGCTAAAAAAAGAAATCTTTAAACATAAGCCCCACACATAAGCCCATATAAAAAAAAAACTATTAAACATGAGGCAGAAAAAATAAAACCGCACAAAATAAAAAAAATTAAAATAATAACGCCTCGCGTAGAATAAAACGACGTAGTTTTGTTCTACACGCTACAGTGCTCGGCCCTTTGGGCTCCCAACTTGGGCCAACCCATTTGGTTTTTTTTTTTTTTTTTTTTGTAGGCAATGTAAAAAAAACCGCTCGGCACAAAATAGAAAAAAAAAATTACAAAAATATTGACTTATTAAAATAAAAAAATACCAAAACCCGCACAAATAAAAAATAGAAAAGAATAAAAATAAAATTTTAACGCAAAAATTAACCCGCACTATTAAACATGAGACCGAAAAAATAAACCCACACAGAATACAATTCTCATTTAAAGGTCATGTTCCCATAAAATTATATTAAAAAAAAATCCCGTATAGCTAAAAAAAGAAATCTTTAAACATAAGCCCCACACATAAGCCCATATAAAAAAACAAACTATTAAACATGAGGCCGAAAAAATAAAACCACACAAAATAAAAAAAATAAAAAATAATAATGCCTCACAACTAGGCGAAAAAAATTAACGACCCGCAGTAACGCGCGGGTAATCATGCTTGTTAGACAAATTAGAGTGCTTAATTTTCATACGTGACAAAATTCAACTCTCTCAAAAACTAATAAAAGTCAAAACTATAAAGTTGAATAAGATAGATTTATATAAAATAAAACAAAACAAAAAATACGCACCACTATTGGAGTTTTTTTCACCTTTAAACTTGAGTGTAAAAATTTATTAACTAATAAAAACTACAAACATGCCTAAATTTTTTGAAGATGAGTTAATCTTGAATCCACTTTTATAAAGTTAATTGTAAGGTTCTAACAATTCAAATGAGATTTTTTTTATTATAACTTATAAGACCAACTACAACATGTAAATTTGTAAGATTGTTATACGTAAAGACTAAACTGATGTAATTATTAATTGTATATGCACGTCAAATAGATAGATGTATGTTTAAAACCTCCGTCGTAATATATACATTGTTTTTCTTTTCTTTTTTTTCTTTTGGGTCTTTTAGTGTGATACGTAATAATATGATGCTTTAAGGCCATCTGCAATGCACCACGGTGGATGAGTTTAATGTCAGAAAAAGGAATATTTGGCATGTTCAATTATTCAACTCTTCATTGTAGAATTCCATGTAAGACGTATATTTAATAGCCGGTTGTATAGTCTTGGACGAGCCTTACTCCTTACATATTGTACTTGGTGAGCCTCATCGGTATAAAATAATAGCACAAAAATGTTACTTTATTATATTATGTATCGTGATGTTATTTTTCTTTTACTTTTCAAGTTAATATATATTTTATTTATTTATGAAGTCATTAGACGATATAATAACTTAATGCATTGCAAGTGTTTTATGTAAAAACATGACTTGTTGACACAGAGGTGACATGACAATGTATTAAACTCAAAACCATCTTATGCATTGGAGATGCCCTAAGATAGAACACAGGATAATGTGTTGGATTATGGTAGTTGGATGCGCACACATACGACTAGAAGTGTGTGAGCCTATTGGGGGCACACACGTTAAACATTTAGAGTACATTTAAATACTTCACGAAATGCTTTCTAATGTAAACCGTTTGGACCAAAAATCGACTAGACAAGACCGTTGATGTGTCCTATTGTAGCCGGCTATACACAAGAAGGTTCTAGAAAGTGTCTAGGTTCGATGGATGTAAGGATAAGGAGAA
This sequence comes from Tanacetum coccineum, assembly GCA_026074375.1. Classification (NCBI taxonomy): domain Eukaryota; kingdom Viridiplantae; phylum Streptophyta; class Magnoliopsida; order Asterales; family Asteraceae; genus Tanacetum; species Tanacetum coccineum. Next base: position 5,569 of record BQNB010119908.1, read on the forward strand.
GAGAATGATGATAAGGCTTGGAGGTGTTATGATAAGAGTAAAAGTTGAAGACTTTGAACCTTATCATGAGCTAGGATTGAGAGTCTATAAATACTCCATTTTCCTTAGCCTTTCTGGTCGTCCCACACAACCTCAAAACCACAGGAAATCATTCATCTCTTCTCCTATTACTTACATCAGCCGAATAAACCCAAAACCCTAATTAGGGTTCCTTCTCATTCGGTTCTTCCATTTTCGGTAAACCTTTTTCAAGGTTTTCGAGTGTGATCTGGTCCTACATGTTATAAGGTAGATTGGCAGTGTTGGTTTACTTGTTGTCAAGGTGTGACAACATCATATTCGATTAGGGTTTTGATCTTGTTGATTTTCGGTTCACTTTTGGCCTTTTCGGTTTGAACCGAATTTCATATAAACCCTAGATTTCTATTCTGAATTTCAGTACACATTATTAGAGAGGTTTTGGGTACATGATTCAGGGGTGATTATATTACAAGTGTTGTTTGGGTTATGCGTGAGGTTTGGAATAGCATCCGGGCGTACTTGTTGGACATGTTTGTGTGAGCAACCATAGAGGTGGTAATTTAACCACTTTGTTTCATTAGCATTTGATTCTTCAAGAGGTTAGGTTTCTTTTTCCCTTTTGTTTATTTATTGTGTGTTAATCATATATGCCAAACATGATCCATATCCGCTGCGCACTCGTGGTTGTTAATGGTTAACAGTTATTTAAATTCCAACAGTGGCATCACGAGCCATCTCGTTTGGTGTTTTATGGGTTACACACAAAATTAAACACGCTAGGGCTGCATGAAATCTTGATTTATTTATTGTTTTATTGGAAAATTATGGCAATTATATGCAATACTTGCCATAAATAATGAATAAACACCTTGAAGCAATTGCAATGTTACTTGATAATAAGAATAGATTAAAATTAAAAGTTAATTAAGTTGTCATGTTACACTATTCTTGTTTTATCTCGGCTGTAAGACTTACGCAATCATGTTATATGATGGATGTGGCGATCTAGGCACTTTAGCAGAAAACCTAGTGAGAGTCTTATGGTTCTCCAATTGGGGAAGACTCTTTTGAGAACTCGAGGCATTATATGACTACTGCTTTCTTTATAAGAGTTTGTCTTCAATTTTACTCCAATTTTCTGTCTGTTTTAATTGCTTATATGTGATATGTCATATGATGCTTAATATTTGCAAATAGACTTTAGGAAACTCTAAATAAAACGGACTTACACTTATAGAGAAATTTGGATTAAACATGTCTAGTATTACACACGTAAACATACTCCTTGTGATCAGTTATGTGTTATTTGCGAAACCGAGGTTTTTGGACAAATTAATACGGACGTTAAACTATGAAATTTGATTTCTTATGAAGCTTTAGTTTTATATGCGCAGTATGGGGTTGAATTGATCTTTAATCTTCTCCCGCCCCACTACATGCTTCGGCATATGAGGGAATTATTGGAATTACTTGTGTCTTCGGACGCATGTAGGAGTACAATATAGGGTTTGATCAATTTGTAAACCCACCATATTGGCAACAATAAAACTAATGTTAACAAAGGGGTTTCTTAACATACAATAGCATCATTTGTCAATTGGAAGTACGGCTCGACCCAATTGGTAAGTATTTAATCCAAAGATAATTAAGTCATCTAGGGAATTCTAATAGAGTCTCACAATTCCAATACTCATAGGATACCATATTATTATGGTATGTCTAATGTGTTTGAAACAAACTATATTCACATTGTTTGACATCTGATAACTTTAATTGCTTTTCCTCCAAAAATCTATCAAGGTTAAAAATTTACGTGTGTCATGGATACACTCAATATAGTCCAAACCAAGAAGGTATTCAAGACATTATCTATTAATGGATTGAGATAAATCCCATTATGTCTTGATTAAAGTTCTGAAATTTGTTAATATCTTATGAAGCATATTATTAACAAGCTGGAGAGGAGAACTATAAAATGTATTTTCTTGTCCTAATTAAGAATAATTTATTGTTGCTTAAATACTTAGTATTTAGATAATTATCTCTACTTACAAAAGTAAGTGGGAGCATCTATAGATCTTGAAGATATTCAAGTACAAAATACATAACCTTAAGAATTCACTTGCTGATGTCATACTAAGGTTATAACATGAAAAAGTTGAACCAAAGTATAATGTAACTCTCATTCATAAATCCGTAAGGATGCCTCATCAATGGAGTGATATTTTTATATCAATGCTGAGGAATATTAGTTAAAGGGTCATAATAAACCTGTTAACTAATAAGATGAATTATCACATCTTTGATCTGATAAATATCTTAGAAATATGAATGAAAAGATGCAGTCCTTAAAAGACAAATCAATGTTGTGAGCTTGATTGATTTTTTACCAAACAGTTAAACTGAAAGGTTATAATGAGTTTCTTTTGAAGAAATACTAATAAGGACAAAATTGTATACACATTAATGCCTGGCGGATGACAATAGTTTTTAATCTTACTCAAGCAATTGACTGTGATTAAATCTTTTTTTTCTACATGCATTAATTATATAAAGATAACTAATTGTCATACAGGTTTTTTTGAATCTGTCATATGGCGAATTAAGGATCATAACTCTTTCCTTAATGATTACCTTGTGAGGACGATGTGTAATCAAAAGGGTTATGAGTCTATATTTGTAATATGACAATTAAGTTTTATAACTCTTTTCTTTATGATTACCTTTTGCGAGGACGGTGTGTAATCAAAAGGTTATGAGTTTAAAATAATCTTTATAAAGTATACAAGATAATAGAATCTAAGTGTGGATTGGATCGTGCATCTAGGAGTTGAGATCTTAAGTTTAATCACAATATGATTTTTGATTAAATTAAGATAACTCTTGAGTACACCTGACATCAAGTGGGAGCACTATGTTTTTCCTTAAAATTCATATGTTATGTAACATATTGAATTACCGTTAGTGTCACTTACAAAAAACGCACTCTTTATGTAAAATTTATTTTACTTAAGAGAGTTACTCCTAATTTTGTTGATGATTCGTAGAAATACCTAACAAAAATATTTCCTATTCTCATTTCTTTTATCATTTCATTTTGTTTAGTGCATGCGCACTAGAAATTCTTATTTTCCAAATAATTCAAACGTCACAATTCCGAGACGTCGTAATAGAAGAAGAGTTCCAAACATAGTCGAACCCGAGCTCGTACTATCGTACACCAAAGCGGAACGTACAATGGTTGAGCTACTCCGACCACCCACGGAAGGGTACGGAGAATCTATCGTTTTACCAGAAATTAATGCGGATCATTTTGAGATTAAAACAAATTTGTTACAATTGGTTCAAGCGAACCCGTTTCACGGTTTAGAGAACGAAAATCCTCATGCTCATATTAATAGTTTCAAAAGGATTACTTCGACTCTACGATTTAGGAATGTACCAAACGATGTAATTAACTAATGATGATTTCTATTCACTCAGTGGGCTCCTAAAACTTGACGAGAAAGAACCTCCTAATTCAATCTTGACTTGGGAGGATCTCGTTACCAAATTCGTGAATCAATTTTTCCCTCCTTCGAAGACCATTCACTTAAAGAATAAAATCTCTCGTTTTACCCAAAAATTCAATAAGTCTTTTAGTGAAAAGAGGGAACGATTTAAGGAAATGCTTAGAGCTTGTCCCCACCATAGATTTACGAAGTTAACTCAAGTTGATATCTTCTATAACGGTTTAAACGATCAAGACTCCTTAAATGCCGCGGCAGGTGGAAATATTTTGTGTAAGACGACTAGAGAGGCCTTGAATATAATTGAGAATAAATCAAAAGTGCATTATTCACGAAATAACCAAAGCTCAAGTATAATACGACTTCTAGGAAAGAGATAGTAAAGACGAGGGAAGTGGGGGGTGGTGGGGGGGGTGGGGGGGTGGGGAGGGGGGATGAGAGAATTGATAAGCTTGCGGATTAACTTTCGACCTTAGTCGAGATTGTTTCTAAGAAAGTTGTCACTCCCGCTCCGGTTAAAGCGGTTGAGGAAACTTGCGTTACTTGTGGAGGTGCCCATTCTTGGTATAACTGTCCGACTACTGACAACAATCAAGCTAGTGTTTGTGCGACCACGGGTACTTACAATCAAGTTAACCCTCTGAACCGTGTTAGTAATCAAATGGCACCACCAGGTTTTGCTCCAGTGCAAAACAATGGTCAAAAAAGGTTTAATCAAAATCAAGGTCAAGGGAATAATTTTAATCGGGGAAATAATTTTCATGTTAATCAAGGATTTCAAAATAATCATGCTCCGAAAGTTCAAAACCAACTTTTTCAAGTGCCTAACAATCAAGTTCAACAAGAGATTTCATATGATTTTTCGAGTTACAAGAGGAATAACGATCAAATGTTGAGAAACATGCAAAATCAAATCAACTCGTTGAGAGGAGACCTTAAGAATGAAATTCAAAACACGATAAAATCTTAAAAAAAAAAAAAAAAAAAAAAAAAAAAAAAAAAAAAAAAAAAAAAAAAAAAAAAAAAAAAAAAAAAAAAAAAAAAAAAAAAAAAAATAACAGCCGTCATGATGAATCAACAAACTACTTTTTCAAAATACTTTGCAAAACATGATTATAGAATCTTTTAAAACCACGCTAACTTCGGTACTACTATCCGATTATAATATTCCTAACCCCGAAGGTGAGATGAAAGCGATCACTTACTCGAATGGTGTTGCTTACTAGGGAACTCGTCCTACAAACCTTCTCCTAAAAAGGTAGTGGAACGAGAAACCGAGGAGACAACGGATAAGGAGCAATCTAATTTCCAAGGAAGTACCGCTCAAATCCCACCTCCGGTTACCCCCATTCCAATTTCGAAATCCGATGTTTCAAAGACTTTGCCTAAAACCACTCCCATTCCGGAACCCGATGTTCCGAAGAGTTTACCTAAGCCATATATTCCATATCCTTCTCGACTTAATCAAGAAAAGTCTCGTGACAAAGCTTCAATTCAAAAAGAGAAGATTTTTCAAATGTTTCAAGATTTGCGTTTTGACATAAGTTTCGCGGATGCTTTACTTTTAATGCCAATATTTGCTCCTACGATTAAGAGTTTGCTCATGAATAAGGAAAAGTTTCGTGAGTTAGCTAAGATACCGTTGAACGAGAATTGCTAAGCGATGCTCCTTAAAAATCTTCCCGAAAAGCTAGGAGATCCTGGCAAGTTTCTTATTCCATGTAATTTCCCGGGAATGGATGCATGTCACTCCTTGGCCGATCTTGGCGCAAGCATAAATCTTATGCCTCTTTATATTTGGAAAAAGCTTTCTTTACCTGAACTTACACCAACTCGGATGACTTTAGAGTTAGCGGACCGATCGATTACTTATCCTAAAGGACTCACTGAAGACGTTTTTGTCAAAGTTGGGAAATTTCATTTTCCTACCGACTTTGTTGTTGTCGATTTCGAAGCCGATCCTCGAGTACCTCTCGTACTTGGGAGATCCTTTTTGAGGACCGGTCGTGCTTTAATTGATGTTTATGGAGAGAAATAACCCTTCGAGTTGATAACGAAGCCGTCACTTTTAATTTAGATCAAACCACGAGATATTCCTCTACAAATGATAAGTCGGTAAACCGAATTGACATCATTGATGCAGTTTGTGAGGAGTATGCTCCGGAATTACTAGGATTATCTAATAATAATTCTTCGGGTGGCAATCCCACCCCGACGTCTGAGCCGTTTACTTCCGAATTCATTTTGGAAGAAATGGAAGCTTATCTCAAGGATGATTCAATTTCACCGGAAATTGATCATGCTGATTGCGATCCGGAGGGGGATATTTGCTTAATTGAAAAATTGTTAAATAATGACCCGTTTCAACTTCCTTCGATGGACCTTAAACAAAGTGAAGTGACTGAGGCAAAATCTTTAATTGAAGAGCCTCCGGAATTAGAGTTAAAAGATTTACCGTCCCACTTGGAATATGCTTACTTGGAAGAGAACGACAAGTTACTAGTAATTATTGCAAAAGGTTTAAAAAATGATAAAAAGATGCTCTTTTAAAGGTGCTCAAATCTCATAAACGGGTCATTGCTTGGAAAATCACCGACATCAAGGGTATAGACCCTCGTTTTTGTACATACAAAATCTTGATGGAAGATGATTACAAACCCACGGTTCAAAGTCAAAGACGGGTTAACCCAAAAATTCACGAGGTAATCAAAAAGGAGGTCTTAAAACTTCTTAATGCCGGTATGATTTACCCGATCTCCGACAGCCCATGGGTTAGTCCAGTGCATTGTGTTCCCAAGAAAGGTGGAATAACCGTTGTTGCTAATGAAGAAAATGAATTAATTCTGACACGATTAGTTACCGGGTGGAGAGTTTGTATCGACTATAGGAAATTAAATGAAGCGACTCGAAAAGATTATTTTCCATTGCCGTTTATGGATCAGATGTTAGAAAGATTAGCCGGGAATGAATTTTATTGTTTTCTAGATGGATTTTCAGGGTATTTCCAAATACCAATAGATCCCCAAGACCAGGAGAAAACTACTTTCACATGCCGGTATGGAATTTTCGCGTACCGTCGCATGCCATTTGGCTTGTGTAATGCTCCCGGTACTTTTCAGTAGTGTATGATGGCCATATTCCATGATATGATCGAAAAGACTATGGAAGTGTTTATGGATGATTTCTTGGTTTTTAGGGATAGTTTTAATTCGTGCCTCTCTAATTTAGAAAAAAAAATGCTAAAACGGTGTGAAGACACGAATTTAGTTCTTAATTGGGAGAAGTGCCACTTTATGTGTAGAGAAGGAATTGTGTTAGGGCATAAAATTTCAAAGTCGGGAATTGAGGTCGATCGTGCTAAAGTCGAGGGTTACAATTGCATAAATGTTTAATATTAAGATTAAATTAATAAATAGATTTCTTTTTGTTAAATTCAAATATGCTTTTGAACTTTGACTATTCTATTTTAAAAGCTATGCATATACGGGAAACCTGAGAGTTTTTGAAACCTTAGGTCCGTGAGTCCCGATACTAGTCTCTGTAGGGTGTCAAAAGCCTGGTCACTTAGCCGCAAGGTTGGGATGTGCCGAGACGAAAGTCGCTACATGGGATGATCTCGCCTTCAAACTCATTATTCTCGGGTGGAACGTGAAGCATAGTATTTTGCAAAATGTTGATCCATGGTTGAAATTCAAAATAGCACATTAACCTAAGATATAATAATTGTCAGGAGTGAAAAGTTCACAAGTTAGAAATATAAGTAGTGTTAGCATCTTTACTGATATTTAGCTGTGATTTCGTTTTAAGCTTGGTTTGGATAAGTGAAAAGTCGGGGACGATGAATTTATCCTTTTTGGGGCATTCTCGAATCGAAATGCATCTTGTTCTATGATCCATAATAGTTATGGAAATAATAAAAGTCGAAATATTCTAAGTCTTATTAAAAAAAATCATCATCATAAAAATAGAAATAGTTTTTAAAATGGGAAAATTGGGTGTTTTAAAACTTGTGATTTTTTAGACTCTCCCCACAAAAGTCTTTGCTACTTTTCAAAGATTTAGTTTGGGGAAGTTTTTGAGGTATTTGGTTTTAGAGCATATAATATTGCGTGAGGACACGCAATCACTTAGTTTGGAGAATTTTGATATGTGTGAAAACACATATCCTTTCTATATCAAAAATGGCCTTAAATGATTAAAATGTGCATAAAATGCTTGTATATTGCTTGTTTTGTCTTTGTAGGTACGGATAATGCAAATATCACAAGAAATCGGCCAAAACCGGACAAACACGGATACGGGAACGGATAGAGTACAAAAGAGCCGGGTATTTGATAGCAAGAAAGGACAAAAGTCAACCGATCGTCAAATTAACCCGGTTTTCAAAATAATAATAATAATATTTGCAAGGATACAAAAAATGTATATATATAAATCATGAATATACCTTATATTGAGCCTAAAAACGATTTATTATAAATATAACATGTAACAAAAAAAATTTACGTCGCAAATATATATAAAAAACTTGTTTTATTTGCAAAAAAACATGAATAAACCAAAACTCGGCCGGGTCTCGAGAACCGGGATGACCCGGGTCACCTTATCCCGGCGGGGTCTAACCCGTTTCATATTTTCGAAACCCGGTTAGACCCGCCGGGTTTAAGGTGACCCGGGTCATCCCGGTTCTCGAGACCCGGCCGAGTTTTGGTTTATTCATGTTTTTTTGCAAATAAAACAAGTTTTTTATATATATTTGCGACGTAAATTTTTTTTGTTATATTTATAATAAATCGTTTTTAGGCTCAATATAAGGTATATTCATGATTTATATATATACATTTTTTGTATCCTTGCAAATATTATTATTATTATTTTGAAAACCGGGTTAATTTGACGATCGAACCGATTGAACCGATAACCCGGTGACCCGGTGACTCGGTGACTCGACTTGTTCTATTAGAAACATTGGTTTCATCTTATCAGCGTGAATTGAGTTGGAGATTAAGGACACGTGGTGGGTCCAAGAGTATGATGAACGTATAAACGATAAGCGATAGGATCTTGCATTAGTATTATTTCATGGTGATGGTCCACCAGTAGTTGTCACCTTTATTTCGTGTTCAAAATGCTTTTATATTTCAATAATTATTTGATTTAACAAATGAAAATCTATAGTGTGTATTTCACGAAATAAACAATATATCGCTTACTTTTTCTTCTTTAAAACGTGTTAACATAATGTTACTAGAACAACAGCGGAAAAAGATGTGTATATTCTTTGAGCAAAAAATATATATATATACATTCGCTATACAGCCAGCAAAGACGCAGATCATAAAAAGATACGATCTACAGAAAGTGGAAACGAAGACACCAAACAACCGAACTGAAAAAAAAAACAAGCCTTTCTTATAGGGCCGTCTTTGAGGGTGTGCGGGGTGGGCAACCGCACAGGGCCTCAAAATTTCAGCGGCCCTAAAATTTTATGTCACATTAACAATATGTTAAATGTTTAGATAACTAATTTGCATTATATATTATAAACAGTGTCATTTTACATATAAAAATCATTCTCCCAAATGTCTTATTATTTAATTTCGCTTAAGACCCTAAAAAATTTCAGAAATTTTAAGACGGCCCCACTTCCTTACATTGTCCAAAGCAACCTGTGCAGATTTCAGTTAGTCGCGTAACATGTGCTAGCTGTTCAATCCTTCAAATAAGTACACCTGTTAGGATATGCTAAAACAATAACACGCCACAAAACCCAGATGCGCCTTTGGTTATTTTCGAGCATAATCTTTCATTACGATGGCATTCGAATCTTCTGGACAAAGATTCTTAAATTTTCACGTTTTTGTTTGGGAAAACTGTAAAAAAAACAAAAAAACAAACAAACAAAATGGGGACATATATCACAATAATAGTTCACTTTTTTTATGGCTAGATAAATACACCATAAATTATTTTTTAATTATCTTAGCTAGTATAGAAGATATTGATTTATCAAATCTGTGTTTGATAATTTCATGTGATAATTATTGATATGTCCTTTTCCTATAATGAAACTGAAGTTTCGTATAGATGTTACTTTACGTCTTTAAATGAAATTTGATATATGGTGTTGTATCTTACAAAAGGGCTTGTGTTTCAACGGTACCTCATATTGTATGTGAACAGGGGCAGGGTCGGCCTTTGTGTTGGGCCAGGTGGGCAACGGCCCAAGGCAGCATTTCAGAAGGGGCATCATTTTGTTAACGCATGTTAGGTGGTGTTTGTTTTTTAATAAATACCTCTTAACAGCATCTTAATCTGACTCATTCAGACGCGGTCAGACATTTAGGTCATTAAGACTGTTTGTTTTTTTCATGTCATTCAGAGGCGGTAAGAGGCAAACACTGTTAAGAGCGTTTGTTTTTTTTCTGACCATTAAGAGTCAGTAATATCCACAAACTCTTACGGAACAAGATGTAGACAGGGGCTTCTTAACACCTCTTAATGTATTTTTTTTATTTTTTTTCTACTTTGTTGTTATTTTTTTAATGTTTTTTTTCATTTCTTGATTATTTTTCTTGTTTCACTTTTATCTTTTGTATTAAAAGTATTAAAAAAGAATGATTGCATATGTTTTGTTATATAAAGAATGTATAAGATTATATGTGCCAATTATATTTTGTTCAAATTGAATGGTACGGTTTCGAACTCATACATCTTAATTCTAACACGACTCATTTAGTTTAATCGTTAACACTTTTAATTTGTCGAATTTTAAACATAGATTGCATGTTTTTTAAATACTATTATAACTTTAAATTGATTATATTATAAAATTTGTTTTTTATTTAATAAAAATTAATTTTTTGTGCGAATGCAATCGTTTTTAATATTTTAAATGTAAAAAACTATTGTTTACCACATATATACATTTTTATCAAAACAAACAGTTATATTTCATTCAGATTCAGACTTCTCAACCACTTATTCAGATTAAGATGGGAATCAGATTCAGACTTTTCTACCGAATATTCAGATTCAGATGTGCAATCAATTCCATATCCAAGCCTCTTAATAAACAAACAGCACCTTACAATAGTAGATTCATTTTTTTAATGCATGTTAGTATTCCCCTTATATATTTACACATTTAGTCACTGGCAAAGTCAATGAAATTTGAGAAGTATAAATGCCCCAACCATGTGTCGTAACCTCATTTGCTTATCCAAATTGTAGTGAGGGCTTAGGATTTAATTAGCAGACATGTGAGGTGACGTCATGCTGACGCCAGCACCCTCAATATAATTCAGATTATTTCATTTTTGTATTGGGCTTTTACTTGTTTGGGCTGGCCAGGTCTATAAAATGGTTTCGGTTGTCCCAATAAGATCCGAAATTAAATAAAAAAAAAAAAAAAAAAAAAAAAAAAAATAAAAAAAAAAAAAAAAAAAAAAAAAAAAAAAAAAAAAAAAAAAAAAAAAAAAAAAGAATAAAGAATAAAAAAAAAAATAAAAAAAAAAAAAAAAAAAAAAAAGAAAAAAAAAAAAAAAAAAAAAAAAAAAAAAAATAAAAAAAAAAAAAAAAAAAAAAAAAAAAAAAAAAAAAAAAAAAAAAAAAAAATAAAAAACAAAAAAAAAAAAAAAAAAAAAAAAAAAGAATAAAAAAAAAAAACAAAAAAAAAGAAAAAAAAAAAAAAAAAAAAACAAAAATAAAATATGAAGCACCGCTGACTCGTTTTCTCGTGCTCTTTCCAATGGTATGCTCGGTAACTTTTTACGACTTTGTCTTAGTTTTGAATATTAGGCACTCTTGATCGCGACGAACCCGTAAATACCCGTTTTTGCTTCGTTTTCAATCCATTTTACCTGTAAGACATAAAAATACCAAACAAACATATTTGCAAGATAATTATCCAATAATTAGCATTTATATCCAATATTATGTTTTCGGGTACAAAAAATGTATGTTTTAGCAAATATCAAATTCCCCCACACTAAGTCATTGTTGGTCCCACACGCAATGTAAATAAAACAAACCCGAAAATAAATAATTTTATCCCCTTTTAACTTATAACCCCTCACAATCAAACAAGAACAGAAAAGGTCCATTAAAAGGTTCAAAAATCATTTAATTCGCAAGCACCCCCATTTTAACCATTTATTAAATAATAAAAAAATAGAATAAAATTTTTATAAAATTTATTTAAAAGGCTTTAAGAATAGGAGTTCATCATCCTTGTAATTGTAATGTCGCGAAGGTTCGGGATTATAAGTACTAACATTAGCCGCCTGCTTTCGTTGAATTAACATTTCACAAAATGATCGCACCATGTTGAGAATTTCATTATGTGACTCTTCTAGTTTATCCCATATAACATGCACATCACTTATCCTTTGCTGATTAAGGTCTTCGATGATTGATGAAATACTGCGGGGCTTGGTCAAACCAAAATAGTTAGAATTATGCTCAAAGTGGTTTTGATTCATCGGTTGACATTGAAAACTTTCATAGACCCCCATTTTCACAGCAAAGATATTGTTGTGGAAAACTCGGTGAATTTTGTGGATAATAATTATCACTAAAGTTTTGATTGTAACACGTTCCCTGCACAAGACAAGCATTTATTAATAAAAAAAAAACCGTGGCGGACAATCAAAACCATAGTGAGAATTGTTCCCACATAACTCACACGAGTATGTCTCGTACTGGGGCTGTGGAGGTTGGTAGAAGAAGTTCGGTGTTTCATTATAAGAATAAGGATTTGGGTCATAGACAAACTCATTTTTGGATCCTACATTGCTACAGCCCGGACAGTTTTCACCATTAAACGGACCTCCACACCACGAGCAACCAAAATGGTTATATGAAGACATGTCAAAGAATTAAACGGATAAGAGGATAAAGAAGAAGAGAATTAAATGAATAAGAGGATAAAGAAGATTATTTTTGAAAATTTTTATAAAGATAATATTAATAAAAATATTTTTGGTATTTTTAATATTTATAAAAGAAAAGAAAAAATAAAATAAGAAGAAAAATACTTTTGGATTTTTATATTTTTTATAAGAACGAAAATAAACTTTCCGAAGAAAGGATCTTCAAGGCTCGAACACAAACAATCCCGTAAAAATAGCTACACCTCTCCCCGGTAACGGCGCCATTTTGATGTTAGTCGTTTTTCACACGTTTATCAAATAAACCCTCATATATATAATATATATATATATATAAAATATATATGATATAATATATATATATATATATATATATATATATATATATATATATATATATATATATATATATATAATATAATATCAATATAAAATATAAATAAAATATATAATATTATAGATCAACATACATATACAATACGCAAGCCTAAGTATTCATACAAATTATTCTTAGGAAAGAATAAAAAGTAATCAACACGGGTATCGTTTTCCTCGGTGAGAAGTGAATGGAAATCTACGTTCAAGTTGTAAATCGAGCTTGATGTCATAAAATTTTGGTTTGGATTTAAACTATTTTTAACTAGAAATTAAACTAATATTCATTCTAAATTAAAACTACAAAATTAAACTAAAATTGATCTAAAAGATAAAAATGACAAATATGCTTGCTGAGTGACGTGAAATGTTCCTTAAGTGTGAATTTAGGTTTATTAACGAATTATAATCCTTAGAAAAGATAATTTTCTCACAACGTTGGCTTATTTTGAAAAATGATCTTTTTAAAAAGAAAATAATTATTAGATGTGTAATTGATTATTCAAGGATTTTGCCCTTTAAACAATCATCTTACAAATCTAAATAATCAGACAAATTATTAATCTCTAAACCTTTTATCAATCCACACTTAATTTTCAATTCACAAATATCACTTAACAATCGTTAATTAAACTACTCGCTATTCATAATTATCAAATAAGGAAAGCAAAACATTTTATACTAAAGCTACACTAATTAATTGAAAAATGATAGAAAATGAGACCGAATTAAAGAGCCGCAATTAAACGAAAACCATCCGGTTTATTTAGCTAACAATCAGTTACACAAATAAATGACGTATGAAATTATTCAAGCCCACGTAACTTTGCAAACCCATGTTAAACACATAATGTAGAAAGTTTCCAGTTAGGCAGTTATCTCACAAATGACATAATAACTCACAAATTGAAAAGGTCCCGGTGTTACAACCAGATAAAAAAAAGTGCATAGTGATTTGTGTTTGAAACCTTATACAAACCTACTCACGCAACTACACTTTCTCCTTTGATATTTTCACTATCAAGAGACTTCCCTTATAACGCGGTTATATCAGTCATAAGACCTGTGATGATTTTTTTTTGAGATACCTATTTTTGATGGATTAAATATCCTAGTCAAACCTAGCCAAAAATTTTGGTATATTAAGAAATGTCGAAACATCTAATTTTGCTGAATAAAGTTATCAGCGCCTTTTTTAGAACTGGTTTACCAAATCTTAAATCTTTTCCTAGTCACGCAATCGGTTAACACAAATTAAATCTCCGGACGAGATTTCTTTAAAGGGTAGGTACTGTACCATCCGGTAATTTTTGGATTTTTAAATGACTATTTTACCCTTTGACTTTTCGGGTCCGACTTGACTTTTTGACTTTGTACGGTCACATAAAAGTGATTATCGCGTAGCCGGTAAATTCCTGAAAATTATTTAAATATTAAATCATAATTATTATTATTTATCTCTCATTACGAATTTAGTTTTCAAATTTATTTGAAAAGAAAACGAGAAAATATGTTATTTCTAATCTGACTTATCAAAAACGACCCACTAAATCACGTTTTCATTATTCGGACTCTAAAGCAATTTGATGTAAAACGACATTCCTGACAACTTTTCAGTTTTGACCGAGACCCGAAAACAGTCAGAAAGTGACTGAAATGCCCTCGCAAGATTTAGAAACGAGAAAATAATTAAATTATATTTAATTAACATTTTTTATTAAATAAAAATATTTAATAAATTAGTCATCATTTTATTCGAAAACGTTTCTTGATAACGTGAATATACGAGTTAGAAATTTATTTTTATTTTTACTTTCGGACAAGACATAACCGGGTTTTCCAAATGAATAGCAAATATTTTTATAAATATTATAAAAATATTTATGAAATACTATCAAATAAATACTCTTTTTTATCAGAAAAATGATTTGGAAAACAATGGCGCAAGTTTCGTATTTTGAATCGTCCAATAAGTGGCTCAAACGAGTCCCGAACCGTTATTTAACGAAAGTTACACTTTTGGTCCCTGTGAAATATTTACACAATTAACCCTCAATTATTATACACATTACACTTTCATTTTAAAGTTTTATATATATAAAAATTATATATCTTTTTTTTTTCATTTCATCTCTAACTACACACACACACACAAATAAACACTCTCTTTCTCTCCCAACTATTTTCCGGCGCCACCGCCGGCCACCACCTCCGGCCACCGTCACCGCCTCCGTGCCGCCGCCGCCGGAAAACTTTTCCGGCGACTTTTTTCGGCGAACCCAAAAATTCCAAAAAGATAGAGCAAGCCCGGATCTACCCGGTCCGCACCACCACGCGCTGTCACGCGTCGTCTCCACCCCTCCACCATC
>BQNB010119909.1:0-20732 GCA_026074375.1 Tanacetum coccineum
CATTTATCCAATATGGTTTGGTCATTGCTTGTTTGAAGTTCTTTGGTTCTACAGAAGTTAGGAAGGCATCAAAGTAACACCACATGGCGTCAGTTTCGAGTTGCTTTCTCGTGGAGACAGAGCAAGAAGGATCTCTGATTACATTTTATATATGATGATCCTTAGTCCATCTACCAAGTGATTCGAATGGAGTGTGGATTGGTCTCACATTAGATGACGGTCCTTGAGAAATCGAGTCTTTATGAAGAGATTCGTGAAGTGAATCATCATGAAAATGTGGTGTTTTTGGTGATTCTTCAAAACCTTAAGAAATAATTAGAGAATGTTCTTGATCTTGTGTTGATGGGATACTTGTTGATGGAGCATCTTGGTCAAATGATGTAGACACAGGTGAATCAGCTAAATCAACAGCTCTTGGTGCAGTAGCGACTGGAACTGGAGAAACAACAATAGTTGGAGGATTAAAGTATTCATCAAACATAGGTTGGAACAAACTATCCCAATCATCTCTTTTTGGTAGATTACAAGGTTGTTGAGGAATAGGGTTTGAAATGATACTGAACTGGATGTTGCAGGAGTCATTGATTGAAGCCCGAGTCCTAAACCGAGTTGTTCAGAAGCCATAATGACCATATGACCATTTGAGGCCGGGAGCACATTTATAATCAAAAGATCTTATCCGAATTAAACCGCATTGATCTCATCATATTCACTTTTCTCCCCCTCAAAAATTGCATGTGTTGTTGCCATTTTTGATGAACAAGTGAATTAAGATACAAGCTAATGTACGTTGATCCACTTGTTGATAAAACGAGCATAAGAACTTGTAGTAGTTGCTAAGAAGACTGATCGTAACCAAGAAGATTTCTCTTCTTTTGAAGATAAAGCGCACTGAAGCGTACACTTTTCTTTTCTTTGAGGAGCGGGCCTGAAGTGATGTCTGCAGATGCCATTGCAGTCTTATTAATCATTTGTGTACATTTGAAGATGTTCCTTGTAAAATGTAGACTTTATGGAGAAGTTTGTGGCATAGATAATCAAAATGTGCACGTTTTTGTTATTCTTTAACACCTTGAGAACTGTTTGGAGACTTTTTATGTTTGTGAATCCCCTGAGGCACTTGATTCTTAGACATCAACTTTTTTAGCAACCAAACTTTGAGTTTTTCCTTTTTAGGATTAAAGGGTTTACCTGCACTTAAGTTAAGAGTACTTGCACTGACATAAGAGTTTGTTCGCATTCATATGGGGTAGTGATATCTTCATTTGAACCATTTAGGGTTTCATTGTCAACCTTGGTTGTGCTATCGATGAACATCTTTCTAGTAGGTATCCACCTAAGACCAGCAGTCTTGAAAATTTAATATGTTGGTTTCCACCTACGACAAGATCTATGATTGTTTAGTTTCTCATGCACAGCGGAAGACTTATTAGGAGAAAACCTTTATCCTATAACAATCTGCCTACTAGGTTTCTGAGTATGACTCTTTGGTTCTACGGGTTTGTTTCTATTTCTAGTCTTATAGGATTGAACTTTAGTACGAGAATTTACTTCATTTAGTAACTTTGTTATACAAGCATCTTGGTTTGCATTAAAGACACATTTCTGACATGTAGAACAAACAAAGTGTTTGGAGTCTAAACAAAGACCAGAATTCCTAGAGTGATCTACTAGTGGCACACCATTTGACATTCCATAACTACTCTTAGATATAGGCAAACTCTTAGATGTTTGATTGTTGCTCCTAGGTTTTGGTTTGCTACCATTAGTAGTGTTTTGTAAGGTAGTAGTATGCATCACACTAGGTTTAAGATTCATATTTTTGTCTTGTGTCTTTTTCTTAGCTTCCTCTAGATAGTACTTATGAGTCATGTCATTAGACCCATATGATTCTTTAAAACTATTCCTAGATGAGCCAGATGCAATCACATGATGAGATTTTACAAAAACAGATTCTTTAACTTTAGGCAAATAATGAGGAGTGACTGGTTTTGACAAAACTTTATTCACATCAACTTGGGAGGCAAACCGTGGTTTTGAAAAATTAGGTCGTTTAGATTTAAACGCATTCGGTTGTCTAACAACTGATTGGTTTCTGGGTGGTTGTAAAATCGGTTTCCCTAAGATTGATGGTTTTGCAAACTTAGTATCCAAGCTATTTCCTTTTAACTTTCTTAATTCGTTTTTCAATGCTACATTCGCAAAAACCTTTTCTTGAATCTGAGCCTTTAAATCAGCATTTTCAACAGTCTTACTATTTATTTGAGCAATCAGTGAGTCCTTATGGTCATTTGTCTGAACTCGTGTCTTTTTGATAGAATCGTAAAGATATTTGTAAATCTATTTCAAATGTTCATTTTCCTTATGCAGCTTCTCATTCTCTGCAAGTAATTTAGCCACACTATTTTCCAATTTGATATTGATTGTTTCAAGTACCTCAATTTCCTTTTTCATCTTGGCTTTATTACTTGTTTTATTCAAAATTTGACCATGTTGCTCGTCTTTTAAAACTTGATTTTGATATTTAAGTTCCATGTTAACACAATGTGCTTCCATTCTTGAAAAATCTTTTTGAAGTTGGGCAACGGTCTTTTTGAGAGAAATATTTTCAGACTCGAGAGATTGGTTTAAAAATTCAGTTGTCATGTTATCAACTGATGGATCAAGTAAAGGACATGAAACTTGACATTTTTCAGCATTATGGTCAATCTTTCCTCCCCAATGATACAAATTTGTTAAATCAGGAGTGATATTTCTATCAACCTTTTCCAACAGATGTGTGTCATAAATGGGTTCAGATTGCACAGAATGTTGTTGTTCATTAGCAAGTACATTATGTTGAGCAGTCAATTGTACCTTAGCAAATGGCACTTGGTCATTTACTGGTGTGATATCTTCATCTACAGCATGTGTTATATAATTCCCTGAACTACTGCTTGTAACCTGCTTATCTGACTTTGTCCCACTGCATTCTGTAGCAACTAAACCAGTATCCAATGCTTTACTCGAATCAACCTTTCCCTCTTTTGACTGCATCTGTCTTTCATTCATCCAGTTGTCATACTCTTGTTTATGTTGTGCTCTTTCATCAACGGATTTCTTAACAGATTCCATGTGTTGGATCAATGTATCACAGAATTGCAAAACCTCAGTTTGGGTGTATGCTAGAAAGTACTTGCGTATCATTAGACCATCATCATCATTGAAATAGTATCAGAAATTGATGAACAGCTGAAACTGTATCCTGAGTTCTCTAAAAGCATCCATGGATCCAGTTTCTTAAAATTCTTCTTTGTCAAGTTTCTTTTCTAGTTGATCTAAGTTTAATAACATTGAGCCTCTAAAAGTCTGAACATCTTGATCAAAGAGTGTCGCAAATGCCCGTTCGAAACATCCCTTGATTCGAGTTCCTTTTAAGTCGTTGTTTGAAAAAACCTTGAGGGGTGAATGCAGTAATCGGAAAGATATCATGCAACTCTCTTTTGCTTTGTATTGCATTTGTTGCAACTGATGCAGCTCTCTCTTGTGAATTAGAATTCAGAGATTCCATTGAAATTTAATGTGTGAAATGAAATTAAGGATCTTAAGTAGATTAAGTGATTGTTGTTGTGGTTATGATGAATCAATTCGATTTCACTGGATTTTAGAATTCTATGACTTAAACCGTGAAAAGAATAATCTTTTATAGGATTTTACTAAATCAAGAAGAAACCGTGAAATAGGAATTGTTGTTGTTGAAAAACTTGAACTTTTGTTAACGATAAAGGACTAACGGTGAAATTTGGTTCACAAAGGACTAACTGTGTGAAACAATTTCAAATATGAGGGTTAATAATTCAACAAAGGACTAACTTTGAAATGATCTCGGAAACCAAGGACTGCATGTGTCAAAGTGGAATTTTAGTTTATTAATAAAAACATTTCCCTCCTTTTAATCATCTTCTTTATTTCAAATTCTTTATTTCAAATTTGAAAAGTGATAAAAGAAGTAACGGTTGCAAATCACTATCGTTGGATCTCGTATCGGTTAGCAATCCCGGTGACCCACCCACCCAACACCCAACCCCTTTACGTTCGACGGAAAAATAATTATTCCACGATTGATCGTGAAAAGACTGCGATCGTTATGTTAATTAGATGACTCGTGATCAACCGATTATCAAAAACCGAAAAAACAAAAAAACCGAAACAACTCGAAATGAACACGTTTTACCTTGAATACTTATGTATAAGTTGCCTAGCCTTCCTATGGTATAAATCGGTTAAGTTTCTTAGGTGTATAATCGTTTAGCCCTTAAGATGTATATTTCATTCACTAATCTTGCATAAATCGGTTAACCTTACAATATGTATAAATCGGTTCACTACGAGACATGTATAATTCGGTCAAAAGGAAGATGTATAAATCGGTTAGCCAAGATGTATAAACCGGTTGTATAAATCAGTTAGACCATTGATGTATAAATCGGTTCACCATGCACATGTATATTCCGGTTGCATAAATCGGTTGCAAGGAGAGTGTATAAATTGGTTACAAGAAAACAAAACCGTCATTTGTCCTTCTTGCTAAAAATAAGGATTTTGGTCTCTTTGTCCCTTGTATCAAACCGTGAGCAAGAAAAAGCAAATAAACCTAAAAAAATAAGCTTCGAAAGAAGCTGTTAAGCCACGTAATAAGTAACCAAATAAGCTTGTACTATAATGTGAACCGTTTTTGACGAGAACTCTTAAAGCTTTTTGACATAGAAACCGAATCCAAACACTCCTTTAACCAACTAAGCCAAGACAGATAAGCTTAAATAAGCTGACCAAAAGGTTGTTTTATGCCTAAATAAGCTGCACTATATGTACCTAAATATGCTAGAAGAGTTTTTATAAAAGAATTGAACACCAGATATGCGACAAGCTAGTGAACACCAGATATGCAACAAAACAAAAATGTTTTAATAAGATACGAATAAAAAAATGAACACCAGATATGCAACAAAAGAAAGAAAAGAAGAAAAAAATGTTTTAATAAGAAAGCTATGTCCTAATGCAACATAAATGTTTTAATATTAATCTACTTAGTATTTAACAAAAACTTAGAAAATAAGTCGAAACTCAGTAAACCAAAAATAGGCCAAATAAGCTCAACATCAAACCACAAACAAAACTCACTTCACCCACCTCATGGCTCTTGATACCAATTGTCAGATTTGTATTTCACACAAATATAGAACTAGAGAGAGAAAGTGGAAGGGAGAAAACACATAGAAAACACACAAAATGTGTGTGTAAAATGATTCAACCAACACCCTTTCTATAGCATGGAAAGGGTTTATATACTTAGTAGGCCGGAAGGGATTTTAGGTGCCATGGGCTTTCCATGGGCCTTTGGCCTATTTAGCTTACTTAGTTTCCAAATATTACTTTACGAGCTATCTAACAATATAATGAAAGTGACCGATACTTTTCGTATTCCTAACATAGAAACCACTAATGAAACCATGGTATAACATTGCACAGGAAAACATAAATTATGATGGTAGTAATGAATTGGCTAGGCTAGCACGTTTTTCACCCTGATTACTTCTATCAATTTACTTTCTCGCAATTTACTTTCTTGTTATCTTACACATCAATCTTAAACTATTTTCAATACGTGACAATTCAAATTAAAACTAATTAAAACTTAGATCTTAGGACGACCTCGGATTTACCATCTCTACACTACTCACGATCGGGTTCTCCGCCCGTTAGTTTGTTTGTCAGGTGAATCGAGTTTTATAAATTTAAAAGTTGGTAAATAAATATTTAAAATAAAATACGCATCAAGTTTTTGGCGCCGCTGTCGCGGAGCTACAAATTAGTATTAATTTGATTTCTTGTAATTATTTCTATTCTTTCTCTAACTTCTAATAACTGCAAGAGCTATAGTGGGAGTAGACATCAATACTCTCACCATGGAATAATACTTAGCATTTTTACGAGAAAACCAAGTACCAGGTGTGGTTAAACCAGAAATCGGAGGCAATGTTAACTTTGAGATCAAGAGTCAATTCATGCGAGAATTGAAGGAAGAAACCTTCTCCGGGAATAAAATGAGGATGCCCACGATCATGTTGATCGAGTCTTTAACATTGTAAGTTTATTCAATATTCCCGGGGTATCACAGGACGTTGTACTCCTACGTGTATTTCTGTTGGGTATCACAGGACGTTGTACTCCTACGTGTATTTCTGTTTACTCTTACAGGGACCGCTAAAAGATGGGTGGATAAACTTACTCCAGGAGTTGTCAACACTTGGGACCTCCTTAAAAAGGATTTTATCCAAAGGTATTGTCCACCATCCAAGACTGCTAAAAGACTTGAATACATCCACAACTTCAAGCAGGAAATCGATGAATCATTATACCAAGCTTGGGAGCGGTTTAATGATTTGCTGTATAATTGCCCAACCCACGACATAAAAAGCCATCAAAAGGTAAAAAAAATTTATAAAGGATTTAGCACTATGAACAAACAATTGCTTGAATCACATGGACCGATTCCTGGGATGACACCAACTCAAGCCCTGATAGCAATACAAACTATGGCTGACCACTCTCAAAAGTGGCATGATGAGACATTAAGCAGGAGCCTTAGCAGCAGCAGTAATACTGATGGACTTGCTGCAATAGTAAGTAAACTAGATAACTTAGGACGCGATATGAAGAAGTTGAAAGAAAATGTCCATGTGATCCAAGTAGGATGTCAAATCTGCGAAAGACCTCACCTCGACAAAGAATGTCCTCTCAATGAGGAAGCCAAACAGGTAGAGGAGGCCAAATATAAGGAATTTGGCCGCCCAGCTCCGTTCAACAGAAGTAATGAAGAAAAATACCATGTAGGACCACTAGGATAGTACACTCGTAATGATAATTGACCACCTTATGAGAACTTATGAATAAGTATCTGGAAGAATCAACACGAAGAAGCACGAAAATAAATGAATGGATTAAGAAACTCTAAGAAAGTGCAGAGGTTAACACTAGAAACCAGAGCGCCTCTCTTAAAAACCTAAAATCCTAAATCGAACAACTAACCAAGGAACTCCATTCTAGGGCCACCAATGAAATTCCTAGTTCATCTACTGGCAATGCAAAATGGTTAATACTGATCATGAGACACCAAATGAGCTTAACAATCTCCACGGAGTATCTTTTTATCTGATTCTGACTCTCAGGTAGGAACTACCGAGATCTTACAACATAATTTACCGCCTACGAAGCAAAATCTGCGGGATTTCACACAACCTTGCACTATTGGTAATTTTAACTTTTATGCTATGGCCGATTTAGGAGCTAGTATAAATGTTATACCTAAGGGAATATTCGACTTCTTGAAGCTAACCAACCTTAGAAAAACCAATATGCTTATAGAAATGGCTGATATGACTAAAAATGCACCATTAGGAGTGGTTGAAAATGTGCTAGTAGGAATTGATAAATTCTTATTCCCTTCTGATTTTGTGATCATCGATAGAACCCCTAATGAAATTGTTATCCTAGGCAGACCCTTTCTATCCATGTTTTTGACAGGAAGATTACACTTGGGGTATATAATGATAAGATTATTTTTGACATGGACCATAACTTTACGATCCCTACGGAAAGAATCCTTATGATGAATTTAGTTAGTAATAAGGGACCTAGTCACACTCCAGGGAACCCATCTTCAAAATAATTAAAAACAAATAATTCGTAGGATAGGAAAGAACAACAGGTGAAAAAGAAATTAAGGCTTGACGAAAAAATTCATGTCAAACATTTTTGTAAACCTATCATACAAACTTACAATAGGAAGGTAAAGATGTGGCCTACCTATGACCCTGACAAGAGTACTTGCGATGGAGGGGTCGAAATCTACAGAAAATCTAAGACCGGGAATTTAAGAATTTGGTATTGTAACCATGATAGTGAAAGAAAAAATATGAAAGGAGAAGAACTATCATTTCTCACTTTTTTATTAGTCAGATTTGGAGGGGGTCAGCTAAATTACTCAACCTGGGGACAAAGTTATGCGGAATCGTATAAGGCAAATTCACATGATAACAAACCTAGGCCTAGGGACTATAGTTTTAAAGAATGGATGATAGTTAAAGTAAGTCACACAAATGTGAACGAATCAGTAAAAAAGGCCATGTTGAAATCCTGGATGATCGATTATTTTGAAGAGGCATTAGATCCTGACAAAGACCCAAGGGGAAGGAGTTTTGATGATTATAAATGGGTATTTGATCTAGAGATTGAGCAGCTAGCCAATGAATATGAATTAGGAATTGGAAGGAAGGGCCATATGCTTGCAATGATATAGGAAAATTATAAGAATATCCAAGGTAAGTCCAAAGAGTGGTGGTACGACTATTGGTTAGAAGAGGACGGAAAGATAAAAAATGGAGATACAAAATATAATCAACCTAATGTTCACTTAGAAACCTTTGAAGTAACCAGATATTCATTTGATAATGGGAATAGCTTCATTTGTGTTACCAACGAAATCAAATATACTTTGTCTCTTAGAAGGGAGAATGGATCACGATTCAGAAAAATGATCCTACAAGAAATAAACCTAGGAGCAGGTGCCCACAACGAAACGTAGAATGGGCATGAGTCTAACTTAAAGACTCGTTAATAAAAAAAGTGCTTGTCGAGAGACAACCCGTCTTTTAATCAATAAATTTCATTTCTCGTATATTAGTTGGTTTGCATATTTTACCTTATTTTGTAGGTTCCAGCAGCTAGGAGGAAATTCTCGAGACCGTCTCGAAGCGTAATTATGTGGTAGCTTTGCTGATTTAGCAGCAGTTACGACATAACATAAAAGGTTACGTCGTAACCAATCTAATTACGACATAATGGTTGCGCCGTAAACATTAAACTAAAGTTTTTACCAAAATATATACCACATGATTATGGCGTAACCACCGGAGTTACGCCGTAAACTCTGTCTTCAAAACCTTTAAATTAAGTTTTAATACAATGCTAAACCTTGTACATCTAAATGAACTATGTGGCTATGTTCCCTGGAAACCCTCACGAGACTTTACTCGTCCACTTGGGCCACCAAGTGGTTTAAATGGCTTGTTGCATATGCTAAATGTATCCGTGATTCCTACGAAAGTGAGTTAGGTTTGTATTTCTTGTATATTTCTTTTTGAACGATTTTATGCTATTAGTTTGTTTTAGTGATCACAGGGGATATTGAGCATGCTCAAGATGGAGATTTTTTCGTCAACTTATTACATTTCATATGATCAGAAGCAAAGCTCAAGGGAGTTTCTTGTTCTAATTCTACTCTTTTCTATTTATTTCATTTCTTTAATGTACAATAGGGGCATTGTACAAATCAAGTGGGGGAATGAGAGTAGAATTATCACTTGACCTATTCTTGCCTTCGATTTTCTAGTTTTCTTTGAAAATTTATGCCGATTTTAAAAATTTTGACATGATTTTCTTACTAAACTAGAATTAATCTTTGCCGAATGCACATTACCCTTTACTTGGTGAGGTTTAAGCCTGATGTTTCATTTTCATCTCATTATACAAAAATCCACCAAAATATCGAGTGTGCCGGTAGTATTGTAGACTTTAAAACTTGGCATGTACATCATTTCGAGACCTAAATGATTAGCAGGAATAGATGGTTCGAGAAGGCAACAATTAGGAATTCACCCAAATAAGCCTATATGTGTGTGTTTATCGACTTGTTACACTGACTTGTTGACCTCCCATAATAAAAACCCTTTTGTTGCACTCATCATTAGTGCAAGATACCCCTAGATCACCCTTGTTTAAGCCAATCTTTGTTTCCACCCAATATTATATGTTTCGTTACACCATTTCACCTTAACCAACCCTGTAGTCTATATTTATTCTTGTGTTGAAATTTCTGGCTACCTAAGTCTATGGTTTAGGAAAATGGTCTGAAGACTAGCACTTTCGTTGATGACATATTATTTTGATCATGGAAGAACCCTTGGTATTATCACTTTTGATACTGTTTATCTCAAGTGGGGGGGATGTTTGATATACAAAGGAGTATTGTAAAATAAAAAAGAAAAGAAAAGGTGGTGCAACTATAAGCCACCTAGTGATTAAACTCCTGATGTTGGTAATAAAACCAACTAAGTAAAAAGGTGGTGAAACTATAATCCACCTAGTAATTATGGGGATGGTGCAACTATAAGCCATCCAGTGAAGAATGGGTTAGCACGCTCCGCAAGATCTCATTATTAGCTAACCCATTATGAAGATATGATCAGATTTTCACACTCAAAGACTTGGACTATAGATGGACAGTAGCCGGTTATGGATACCTCAGATTATATATGGCTATTTGTTTTGTGTTTTTGTCTTAACACCAATTAAAAGTGTATTCCATGTCTATCCTAACCCTTATATCACTCAATTAAATCTGTGTCATGTTACCTATGTTGCCTTTAAGAATTGTTTAGACCCTAATCCTAACTGGTGCAAATTAATGTACTTCCCAAGCTTATGATAGAATACATTCTATGACTGTGCAGTTGAGCGATCACCCCGAAAATGAACACTTGACTAGTTGAGAGTTGAGTGATTTTTGATCTTATTTTCGTGAGGTGTTCAGCTTTGATGTTTCTAGCATAAGTCTTTTATAGATTCATTTCTTTGAATTAAATTAGAGAAATCCTTTTATAAACTATTCTAACAGGTCTACTTGAGGGCAAGCAGAAGTCGAGGGATATTTGATAACATCAAATATTTAATACTTTTTAGTGTCAATTCTCCCCTAAAAATACTTGCAATTGTCTTATAAATACTTAAATTCGATACTTTTACAGTTATTTCCTTGTTTTTAGGTAAAATGCAAGTATGTGACAAGAAACACGAGAAAAGGACGTAAAAATGAAGAATACACGGATTCTTACGAAGGTTTACGGCATAACACCTACGATAGTGTTACGCCGTAACATATTCATGGCAAGACACGTCACCTAGCAAGATTACAGCGTAACCACATGGAAGGTTTACACTGTAACATCATTAGTATTATGGCATAAGTCATCCTAGTCAGCTTTACGGCGTAACATGGCTAATTAGTTACGTTGTAACATATTTTATGCCTACAACATGGAAAGCCTCGTCAGCACTTTACGGCGTAACACTCTACAAGGTTACGCCGTAATAAGTTCATAATCTATAAATAGAGGCCTCATTCAGCCACTTTAGCATCATCCATTCCACCACAGATCTAAGGGGTGACCAAGGCCTCAAAAGCTCGAAGAATTCCACCAGAAGTCCAAGAGAGATCACACTTATATTACTTTTGTATTTAATCATTCATAAACGGCATCTGTAAGAATTATGAGTTTTCAATCTATGATTACCTTTATTAATTCTTGCTTTGTTGTTGCCATGAGCGGCTAAGTACTTCAAGTGCAGGCCTAGTTATGAATTTACTATCGTTATAATGTTTGTTTCTTGTTAAATCATGGTTTCATTAGATATCCTTTTGATTATCGTGTAACCCTGGGTTTTGGTAGTATTGCGGGTGGTTTAGACCCAATTAGTCTTGTTATTAGATTACCAATTAAATGTAGAATTAATAGTGGTACTAGGATAGGTTTTAAACCATATCCCTAGTGTAGGAACTAATCATGTTATCACCTCTATCACTTAATACACTTAAAAAGCACAGGAACTCTTTCAGAGAGGGTTAATAATCTATTTAGGTTATTAGACTAGTTCTTGGGGATAGTTGGGATTAATCACTATGACCTGGTTACCCTACTTTCGTAACCTTCAGGGGATTCGGGATAGCAGGAATTATAGGGAAGACTAAATATATCTATTCAGGTTTGTCGATTTTAGAAACCACTAATGAAACCATGGTATAACATTACATAGGAAAATAAAAGTTATGATGGTAGTTATGAATTGGCTAGGCAAGCATGTTTTTCTCCCTAATTACTTCTATCAATTTACTTTCTCGCAATTTACTTTCCCGTTATCTTACACATCAATCTTAAACTATTTTCAATACATGACAATTCAAATTAAAACTAATTAAAACTTAGCTCTTGGGACGACCTCGGATTTACCATCTCTACACTATTCATGATCGGGTTCTCTGCCCGTTAGTGCGTTTTTCAGGTGAATCAAGTTTTATAAATTTAAAACTTGGTAAATAAATATTTAAAATAAAATACGCATCACCTTTGTAGAACTCTTTTAGCAATTGGTACGGGTGTGAAATACGTCTTTGTTCATCACGTGCACTCACCTTCAGCAATGGCCGCATCTTGTTACATTGCACATTAGTTAAGTGTTTAAACCTCGGATGTGATCGTGTCATTTGGAAAGTTACACTATCGTTCCCTTTTTAAATGGTAATCATTCCATCAAACCGCCTTGCTTTGACACAAAATTCTCTACAAGACGGTCTTCCAACAATGATATCACCCATTCATTCATCCCAGTAAGCATCCATGTTTTCAATGACTGCAAAATCTGCCAAAACAGAAAATTTTCCAAGAAAAATAGGTACATTCATAAAAGCTCCAACTACGTTTTTCCCTTTGTGTTCCATCTTGTCTTTAATTATCAAATTATAAAAACTTTTAGACATCACATTAATAGACGAGGGAAGAAATTAGCATTGACATGTTCATAACCTATCATGCATGAAAACTATAGATTGTAAGCATAGTCGATATGGATCTTCCTATCAAAGTTGTAAAAACTAGGGTATCCATCTAATACATCAACAATATCATTATCATGTCTAGTTTTGACTAAGTCCTTCATATGTTCATCAATAACCTTACCTTCCTCAATGGTGGGTTCCAAATCATCAACTAGATTCCATCCTAAGCTCTAATGGTTCATTTAGATCATTTAGTTCAAGAAAGTCTCCAAATTCAGGGTCTTGTGATCTATCTAGTATTGATGTTTCGCCTATTAGCCTAGCTTCCAAATTGAATTCCATCTTTTCTTGCAAAGTTAAACATAGACCCTATTAATTATGTTGCTAGTAGGTTTATCACTTTTAAACACAACTTTGTCGTTTCCTACTCTTAAAGCTATTTTCTTTTTAAACACGTCGATTTTAGCATGAGCAGTAGACAAGAATGGTCTTCCAAGGATCAATAGGGTTTTGATATCCTCGGGCATATCTAGGACAATAAAGTCTACGGGAAAGACAAAGTTATCAATACCTATCAACACATTTTCAGCTATTCCTTTAGAATGTTTCACAGTCCTATCAGCCAATTCAACAATTAATTTAGTAGGAGCTAATTTACCTAACCCTAGATTGGTATAGGTCGAGAAAGGCATAACACTAACGCTAGCTCCTAAGTCAGCTAAGGCTTTATTAAAACATAAATTATTAATATAGCAAGGTAAAGTGAAACTCCCTGGGTCTTTTTCCTTTGGAGGCAAGACATCGTCGAGAAGTGTGGTTCCAATTGAATAGGCACTAAAGTCTTTTAGTCCATACGATCCCTTCTCTTCATCACAGTAATCATCATACAAACAATTAGGAAAGGGAATAGTCATTTGGTTTGGCACAAAAAATAAGCTCATGTTCTGCAAGGTCGATACGGCGTATTGATCAGCTCCAATACGGCGTATCAGGTTTGTTTTAGTTCCAACAGAAGTCAAAATCGACTTGACATGATCCCTCAGGTTAGTTTTGGTTGAGCTAGGTAAATTCCTATATACCGTTTCTTGCAGTACCTTGCTCATTTTCCCGATTTGAATCTCCAAAGCCTTGATTGAGGCTCCTTGATTTCTAATAGCAGAATCAGTTGCAGCACGTATTTCTTTAATCAAGTTAGAGTTTTCTTCATGTCTTTTCGTGGATTCGGTCATAAACTTGCTCTGCAATTCTTCCATTGATTGTCTTTGCTCTTGATACAAAGGGTTCCTGTTATTCCTTTGGTAGAATCCTGGAGCTGCTGCTTTATAATGCCCTCCTTGTGGAAATGATACCCCAAACTGAGTGTAATATGCTTCTTCGAGTGTTTTTCCTTCATCTTTTAGGGGACAATCCTTGGTGTAGTGAGGTCCCTTGCACAATTCATACCCTACTTAAGCACCATACAATTTTTCATTCACTTTCTTGATCTCCCTTCCAAGGTTGTTTAGTTGAGCTTGAATAGCAGCTAATCCATCAGAAGTTTTAGTACTTCTACACCTAGTAGACGTTTCATTGTGACACTTTTAAGAATGATCAGCTATTTCTTGGATGGCTTTCTTTACGTCACCAGACTTCATAGATGGAATGGCGCCTTTGGAATCAAGAATTTGCCTAGTAGGTATGTCCAATCCCTTATAAAACAAGATCACTTCCTGCATATTTGTTAAGTAATGTTGAGGGCATCTCAATAAAAGCTCCCTGAATGGCTCATAAGCTTGGAAGATGGTTTCAACAGGATCTTGTTGGAAGTTATTGATTTCCTCCATCTTTTTAGCAGTTCAAGCAGGTGGGCAGTATTTGCTTAAAAATCTTGCCTTAAGAGCTTCCTAAGTTTTAATTGAACCAGCAGGTTCATTCTTTAGCCAACGACTCGCGGCTCCAGTAAGTGACATAGGGAAAGATCAAAGCATAATATGATCTTGGGTTATGTTAAGGATATGGAACAAATCGGCTATCTCAATAACTTTTTTAATATGTTTATTGGCATCTTCATGATCATACCCGCTGAAAGTGTTATCGCGCAGTTCTTTAAGAAATTAACCATTAAGCTCTAAATTATCCTTATCATCATTTTTGGGTCTAGCAATCCTTGAGCCATAGCCTTCTCGGGTCTTAGTCATGTATTCCTCCATAGTTGGTTCCCCCGTTGTTTCTGCAAGTTCTTCTTCAAACTGATTCTTGAGATCATCAATTAGGTCGAGTTTTAGAAAACTCAAACGATCAAGACTTGTTGTCTTGAGAAGCTTCCTACTTGAACGTAACACTCATTCCGGGTCTTCAAAAGGTTGAATGAGCTTTTGATTTGAACTCCTTGTCATGCACTACCTGAAATAGAGGACAAACAATCAGTAGGATATGCTCGAGAGAAGGTAAATTCAGAAAACAAAGAAATGAAACAAAATACAAAATTTTTTAAGTCTGCTGCTATATCAGACAGTCGATACGCCGTATTCAATTAATTGAATACGCCATATTGACTTTTTGAGCAGGATACGCTGTATTGGTTTAGAAAGGTGGAAACACCGTATTCAACTGGTGAATACGCCATATCAATTATTCGACCAAAACAGTGTATTTGACAAAAAACAAAAAAACAAAAAAAAACAAACACACAAAACAAAATTTTAGGTCAAGATGGATGAATCGACTCTAAGACTCAAAAATTAAAATAAATTAAATTAGACTCCTATGTTAAAGTTAGAACTAAAATACTAATAAAAATAAAACTTAACAACTTCACTCCTCGGCAGCGGCGCCAAAAACTTAATGTGCTTTGTTGTGTATAGGTAATATAATTATCAAGTTTTACATTTATATTTTGCCGAATTACCTATTAACAAACACTCACGGGTAGTGTACCCGATCAGTTGTAGGTTCGTTGGTAAGTAGGGTGTCGAACACTTGAAGCGAGAGAGTAATTCCTAATTCTATCAGTATTTTAGTTATCTATGTTAGTCTAATCTAATCTAAGTTAAACCTATGCTAAGTTAATCCTAATTCTAACTATTGAAGGGGGTTTTCAGTCTGAGAGACTGGCACAGGTTTGGTGGTAACTTAACCTACTTTCGTTACTCTAACACACGCAAGACAATTAACAAAAGATAGAAGAGCGTTCAAGCCTATGATAAGGAAACTGTATTAACCATGTTTACTTAAATCTAACGCTGGTTTGTTTATTGTGCTATTATTTTTATTTTGAGGCGGCATATCATTCCTATATTTAGGCGGGACTTCTTCCTAAAACCTAGATATGGTAATTCTGTCACAATTAAGCGCATCCGCATAAAGCATCCTATTTTTGCTGATTATAATTCATCTAGAGGACAATATTGGTGAATATCGTGCGAACCCTAGCTCATCGAGGCTTTATCCACTTATGTTCAATCTAGCTATATGTATTGGTAGTCTGCCGACCAGTAATGAATCCAAGCAAGGTCGTAGAATGCATTTGTAGTATTAACCTAAGTTACAACTTAGCCTACCATTCTTTATAACCAGGGAAACACTAGGATCTTCCATTTGTAGTCCTATAATTCCAATTCCATATAACAATACATGAGTTTTATCCTAATCTAGATTACTTGGTCCGTATCACTAGATCTAGGTGAATAATAAATTAAATCGCGTAATCAAACATAAACAAATAACATGTGATAAACGTAATTAACAAATCAATGATTAATTAAGCAATCGGTATAAACAAAACCAAACATTAAACTTTCATAAACATGGCTAATACCTAACGGTATTAGCCGATAAACATTGTAATGAATACAAATACAAATGTCATAGACGAAGATTAAGGTAAACTAACCGAGTTAAAGAATGATACCAAAAACCGAACGTGTATTTAGAGTATAAGATAATTACAAGGTTTATCCTATGGATTATAGCGCGTTGCGAGACCTTTGCTGCTCTCGTCTTTTGTGGTTAGGGTTTCAAAAATATGGTTAAGCACACCCTAAACACGAGTTTAGGGTTTTGTATTTATAAATACTAGAATTTGGTCGATACGTTGTATTGAAGATGTTCAATACGGTATATTGGGGGTTTCTTGGAGTATGGACCATGTTTAATATCTTCCAGAATATTCTTTACTCGATCTTGAATACAGCATATAGGATCTTCTAGATACGGCGTATGGCTCTTGAATTCTTTGTTGTATTTGGTGAAGTGCAGGCATGGATACGCCGTATCTTCCTTATTGGATACAACGTATTAGACGTCAGAACATTAATCGTCAAATATCTTTGTTTAAGATCCAAATTGCGTGCCTTTTAGTATATCTTCACTAAGTGCTTCGTAATTACTGCAAAACTCAAATATAAACAATTAAGTACCAATTTATGAAATAATAAATACAAAGTTGGTAAGAAATATGGGATAAATGATGCTATAAAAGTGACGTTATTTGATGTCATCATCAATGCATTATTCAAAATATGGTTGACATTATCTCGGATTCTACACGCCTAATTTATATGTTATGAACAAGAAATTTAATCTACATCTTGTCAATATTATGGTAATCATCGTCTCACATATTTAAATGTGTGATATCGAATTACTTGCAACATTGCATGTTCTATTCCACATGATAGACATGAAAGATTAAATTGATAAAATCACTTTGGATCGCAACTCACCCTTGTGATGAAGATGTTGTATTTGTGTTAACTTGTTCATTTTATGTGTTGATTGCTTGCTTGTATAATTGTAGAAACTAGTTTGTGTAACTTAATCATCTAATAACAACCAAATCTCAACTAAATCTAAACCAAGAAATTGTAAATCACTCAAATCTTTATGCCATAATCATCTTCCCTATAAAGTACTTCTTTTACAAAAATCATAACTACTTTAAACATTGGGAATTAAAGGTACTAAGCCTTATTACCTAAGAGTTTCGAGTGAATCTCAGATTTCATACCTAACTCCTAATTCATCATTATAAAAGGAGGATAGATGTAAATCTATCATCATCGCGCTTAGTGTTCAATTCTCACTTTCCTAAGAAAATGGCTCCTAGACATTTCATGAAGCATGTCAAAACCGACGAATCCCATGAAAATCCTAACTACCTTGAAGGTAGTTATTGAAACTCCCCTTTCCCGACTCTAAAATTTGACCAAAATTAATACTTTTACTCATACGCATGACCCAAAAATAACCTTGTGTCACTCATTTATAAACTAACCAAAATCAATTATCATTGATATGTGCTTAATTACACATACCTTTTACCTTTAAAAACGAGCCTAAATGATCAAAAACGGACATAAAATACCAAATATATGCTTGTTTTGCTATTTGTGTTGTGCAGGAAACGGATATTCAGAAAAGGACCAAAACAAAGCCAACCCAACAAAACCGAGCACGGAATGGAAAGAGCGTGAAAAGTCAAAAAGTCAAAGTGAAAGTCAACCAAGTCAAAGTCAATAGTCAAAGACGAAGCCAAACCGAAGAAATACTTAGTGGACCAACCCGCACCCATCTAATGGGTCGGGTCAGCCCATTAAGCATTTATGTACAAGACTAATAAGACTTAAGTCTTATAAAATCCTAATACCCCTTTTCTATAAAATTTGGCCCAACTCGTTAAGCCTACAACAACTAAACTGTTAAGTCTGTTAGTCCTTCAAGGACCATCCATGCAAACACACTATAAAACTTGAGGGACTGAAACTGCCAACTCCCTTATACGTTTGACACCACAAGGACCACCCATTAAATAAAACCATACAAATTGAGGGGCCAAAAGTGTTAATTCCCCAAACCATTTACCCTCTTATCACCCAAACCAGAGATACAAACGAAAAATCCAATTTTGGCGCCAAATTACTATTCCTGTGTCTTCTCCCCTGAACCCCTGCAACACAAGACAAAACCATCATGTAACATTTCTCATTTTTAGGTTATTTACAACCTTAATAAATTCCATTATTTATTTTTAGAGTTTTACGCGTTCGCTTTTAATTATTATCTTATAGTTAAATCGCGTAAACTAAAAATCAATGATCAATGTAAACGGACATCAAACAAATTAAAGTTCAAATTAAAGTTTACATCAAGCAAGTGTATATATGATTTTAAGAGATAATTTATAACTTTTTCATAATTTATTTTGTTGGTTTACGTAAAACGTTTACGTTTGTAATAAATTATATTCGTCTTTACCCGGAAGCACCTTTACCCATCTACACTTAAACAAATACCCACGTTTATACCCAATACTCAAAATTTATTTATTTTTCCTCACTTATATCATCTCAAAACCGGATATAGCATGTTACACTTGAATTAAATCATTTAATCCTTATTAATTCTTTTTACAACTTGTAAATCCTTACCTTATGGGGTTGGGTAACCTTGGACACTAAATCCTAAAGATTGTCTAATCATGTTACCCCTATGGTGTTTGTAAATCCTTACACTTATGTACCTTGGGCCCTAATTCCTAAAGATTGTCTAATCTTGGTACCCCTTGGTGTCCTTGGTGTCCTTGGTGTCCTTGGTGCCCTTTTGCCGAATCCCTTGCCTAGGGAGGAGGAGAGGTCTCTTACAACATGTCCTTAAACCATCTAAGCTTCCATGGTTTCCTAAGTGCTATATAAAGCAAGCCCTAGCTCCATAATCCTTTTACACTTTCATTCAAGCAAAACCAAAGCAAACTCTCTCTCTTTTTGACTCCAAACCCACGGCACACTTAAAGTTTTTAGGGTTTCATTTTAATTTTGCAACCAAGGTATTCCAAGCATTCAAGTGTTCATCCTAAGGCTACCTAAGACTACTCAAGGTGTTGGGAAGCTTGGATTCGGGTTTAACAAGGATTTATCAAGAAAACTTATTTAGGGTTTTCTTGATTAGGGTTTTGATTGTGAAGGCTTGATTGGGGTTTATATCTCGTGTTCATCATCCTACTTGATTTCTATAAGGTCTATTTAAAGTTTTCAATACTCATTCATTTATTTTCTATTGTATACATACTTGTTTCATTAGTTAATCACCACCTAGTTTCATTTTTAAGTCATATAAAGTATTTGATGATTTCATATGGACAAAGGACATGAACATTTAGAGGACTAAATACATGTGAATTATACGGTACAACACTTGGTAAAATAATGGTGCAAGGTTCTTAAATAAACTACTTGTTTAATTAGAAACCCTAATTTTATATTTATAGCTATTATTGGAATTCGAATTATAAACCCTATGTATTATATTTTATAAAAATAGTGCTACTTACAAGGATCGTGAGCATGTAAAGAACTCGAAAAACGGAATTATAACGAACAAGTTACGACATTTACAAGTTATATACTATTAACTTTATAAAAATAGTTTTATAAGCTGTGATGAACAGTAAAAGTTACTGTTCATCAGGGGTATAAATTGTATAAATATAATATTTTGATAAAATTCCTTAATACGAACCCACGGACATAAAGAACTCGAAAAACGGAATTATAACGAACAAGTTACGTAGTTTACAAAATATAGATAATTAATTTTATAAAAACAATTTTTATAAACTGTTATGAATAGTAAATGCTACTGTTCATCAGTGGGTTAAATTTTATAAATTTAATATTTTGATAAACTTTCTTAATACTAGTCCAAGGACATAAGGATCTCGAGAAACGGAACTATAACGAACGAATTATGACTTAATCAAGTTACAAATGATTAGTTTTATAAAAATAGTTTTATAAACTGTGATGAATGTTCATCAGTGGGTTAAACTTTATAAATATGATATTTTGATAAATCATTTTAATACGGAGACGTGGACGTAAGAAACGTATAAAACGGAGTCG
Organism: Tanacetum coccineum; assembly: GCA_026074375.1. Taxonomy (NCBI): domain Eukaryota; kingdom Viridiplantae; phylum Streptophyta; class Magnoliopsida; order Asterales; family Asteraceae; genus Tanacetum; species Tanacetum coccineum. The sequence continues at coordinate 20,527 of BQNB010119909.1, forward strand.
AAACGATAAAGATATGAGGTTTTAAAACTCGCGCTCATTACTTTTATTTTTATACAATCTTTTATGAAACAATTAAATTAATAATGAAATATCATTATTAAATCATATATTTTTACAAATAATACGTTAGTAAATAAAAATAATATTTTCTTTACGAGTACAAGTACATATACTTTAATTTGACAAAGTACGAGTTAATTATTGTT
>BQNB010119910.1:0-20732 GCA_026074375.1 Tanacetum coccineum
AATGGCTACTAGACTAAGTTTACAAGACATGTCTCACTTATCTTACCTTGAGCTAAAAGTGTCTAGTCACGAATAAGGCTCAAAAACCGATTAGACAATCTTTTCACGATTTTAGTCAAGAAGCAACTAACTTAATATCTGTTGGGATTTAACATTCTAGGTAACTAGTTTAGCTACGAGTACGCAGCGAATTGGATCTAGTTTTATATTAAGAATTAACACACATATATAAATAAGAAACACTAACCTTTGTTTAATGACAAATTCGAATAAATGAGATCTTGATCTTGAAACGAGTGATTAAATTATCACCTCTATGGTTACATACACAACACATCGAACAAGTACGCAACAATGCTAGTCGTAACTTCACGAGCTCCAAACACCGATAGTGTATGCTTCTTTTACTTGAATCGGAAACCAAACAACTCTTGTAATGTTGCACCGAAAATCAGAAACCCTAATTAGGTTTTTTACCGAAATCGGTTGGAGGAGAAAACCGATGAACTGAAAACCCTTAGTTAGGGTTTTGTTGCTGTTAAACTAGTGGAGAACAAGGATCACCGTGAAACTTTAGGAGAAGGTTTATTGTTGTCCAATAAAGGAGAACAAAAACCACTGAAAACCCTTTAGAAGTTTAACCGAATTCGGTTGAGGAGAAAGAACAAGAACCAAAATCCCTTATAGGGTAATTAGGTCAACTTATTTGGAAAAGAGAAAAGTACCGTTTGATTTTGTGGATTGTGTTGTGAATGAATGAATTATGAGGCTAGGGGTGGGTGTTTATATAGGCACCAAACCCTGGATCTAGATAAACTAGGAAACCTCTAATTCTCTCCTTATCACAATATCTTTTCCTTAATTATAAAATTGATCCCGAAACCCTTCTAGATCGCTCTTAGGGGCCGGCCACAATGGATGCACCCACAAGGTTCAGGTTTTGTCAATTTTAGTCCCTTCGGTTCATATTTAAATAGTCGTTAAGTTAGTTATAAAATATAACGGTAATTAACGGTTATTTAGATTATTACATGAAGCATATTAAACCTTTAATAATAAATAATTATTTATTAAATGTTTAATAAACATATTAACTTGTGTGCCCCCAATAAGCTCACCTATTTTTGGTCGTATAACATGCGTATCCGACTCCCACTCTCCAATAGTTAATTGATCAAATTCCACCATAAATGATCTTCAATTATGTTAGAAAACCATAAAGTTCATCTCACCCACTCAATCCCTCTTAATCATCCTCAGGTTAATTTGTTGAAGTTTAAGAAAGTTTGTTACAAATTAATTAGTTTGTTAGTTACACCAAGAAACCAGTCAAAATGGTAACAGAATCATCATCTTCATCATAAGATTCACAAATAATGGAACAGTGAATTCTGATCATCCTCTATTCCTACATCAAACTGATCACCCTGGATTGATTCTAATCTCAAAGAAGCTTACTGGATCAGATATTTACAGTTCTTGGAAGAGATCCATGCTTATTGCACTCAATGCTAAAAATAAGATGAAATTGGTTATTGGTGAGTATCCTGAACCAGCTGTGGATTCTACAACAAGGGATTTTGGGAAAGAAACAATGGCATGCTCATTTCTTGGATTCTCAATACTGTTGCTCAATAAATTGGTAACAATCTCAACTTCATCAATTTTGTTTCAAAATTATGGACTGAACTTCATGAGCATTATGTACAAATTGAGGGCACTGAATTTACCAACTCATAAATGATATTGTTTAAATGAAACAAACTGATTGTACCATTGAGGTCTGTAGAAAACTAGAAGAGGGGTTGAATAGTTTACCGCTTTTTGATTTAAGGTTTATGTTTGTTTGTAAAATTTAGATTCGACTTTTTGTGAATTCAATGCTTGCACAATATGAACAATATAAGTATATGAAATGATAAAGTAAGACAAGAGATAAGAGTAAGAACAATCAAACCACAACGCGAGGATTTATAGTGGTTCGGTAACGAAGCACCTCTTCGCCCTACTTAACTCCCCGAGCACCTAACTCGAGAGTTTTCTTCACTATGTCAACAAACTCCCTTATGGCGGAGAAAAACCATACACAACGTTGCTTACACCGATTTATTACTCAACGTTGCTTACACCGATTTTTACGACACAAAGACTAAATGTCGAGTTCTTATTTAGCTAGAACCAATCTTTCATTACATGACTTCACGACTTGTTCTACGATTCTTCCAACAACTTCACGACTTCTTCACAACTTCAAGATTTTCACAACTTTGTGACGTCACTTCACCACACTTCTTATATCACAAAAATATAAAAATCTATCTAACAATTACTTGGTAAGATCACCACGATCTAAACTAATACTTACTAAAGATCGCAAAGATCTTGCTATACACACAAAATACAAGGATATTCAATTGATTTACAATTATGTGATATGGATGCAACAAGATTGGCAATTACACTTGAGGTGTAATATTCTTCACTTGGGGATGATTGAAAGTATTCTTCTCTTTGCACTTGAGCGAATTGAGCTTGATCACTTGATAAACAAAGCTTTATGATTAAATGACTCAAAGGATTTTAGTGTGAGATGTGTGGGGGTTATTTTAGAACAAGGAAGAAAGAATGAGTGCAAAAAAAGGTGAGATAATAGGGGGAGGAGGAAAAAAGTCCAAGTATTTAATAGGACAAACTAGAGGAGCGCAGTATATGGGCGGGTCCCCTTAATAGGTGGGCTGGTCCCCTTAAAGTTAAGGGGCCGCCCTTGATAGGCGCTCCCCAGTTTGTACTTATTGTTTAGGTAGAATTTTCTGGGGAACTTTCTAGGCGTTTTAGGATCGTATTATTTGATATTTCAAAAAATTGTTGATTTTGAAGATAGAAAACATTGCTTTTTATTTTGTTTTTGGAAAGTAGAAATGTTGTGTATTGTTTATAAATATGGTTGTCAAACATTTTATAAAAGTGTTGAGGTTGAATAAAAATTTCTTTTGATCTTAAAATCATGTAAGCATTATTTATTCTTACCTTAAAGTGATATAATTTTTGGAAATGGAAAATTTACTTCTAATTATTGTTTTACGTTTAATTTTACAGTGAACGTTTTTATCTTTTGTGGATTATCACAAACATAAAGGTTGTGAAAAATGTATAATAATGTTTTTAGGGAATTATATTTTATATCAACAATCTCGCCCTTTTTGATTTGATTACAAAATTTAAACTCATTTAATGTTCTAAATTTAATGTTTTATATAAAAGTATTTAGTGAGTTTCATGTCATTCCTCCCCTTTTTGTAGAATCAAAAAGGCCATCGTCGAGGCGTACTAGTAAATCAACGAAATAAATGCTCACCCTTGATATGGGCTCCCCCTCGTTCGAATGCACCAAGGGAATCGAGCTCTGCTATGGTTTCTTGGCTACAGAACGAGGTTAGAAATAATACAAATATTTCTAAAATGTAGCATGGAAGGGGAAGGAAAAAATATGGACAACGTGGCAAGCAGATTAATAAAATAAAAACACAAATATGCTTTTAGAGGTAATTATTTAATACATAAAGAAAAAATCCTAAATAGCATAGAAAGAAAATTTGATCTTGCTTGCGACACAAAAAGGTTTGGTTTGACGATTAATTTGGGAGGCAAGAGTTACAAGATTAGTTAGTTGGAGAGTTTGGAGCGATCGGCGGGTTGAGGAGGGATAATCTCTTTGAAATCTAAGGTAGTGGGATGAGGTCGAGTGAGGGAGGAATTCAATCCAATTGATATCCTTACTTATAGCAAGGATTGATTTGGGATGGTTGGATGATGCAACGAAGGGCATACCAAATTATAGTTTCAAACATGGTTAATGTTGAGGGTGTTGTGGGGTAGGTTTGGAGAGTAAGGTGATGACGGGAAAGGGAAGAATGTTGTTTTGTTGTTGAGGAGGGAGTTGCATGGCTAAGAGGTCTTGATAGGTCTTGTAGCTTGGATTAAATGTCATCAAACTGGCTTTCTCTACTTGCGAGATAGCGGTGGTGTGTGTTGAGTTTGGTTGTCACTTTGGGGTGGAGCTTAGAGTGCGGTGAGCAACATGGAGTTGGTGTGAGTGAGCTGGGAAGTGTGGAGGACGTTTGAGTCATCTTGTTGGTGGGTGATGTTGGAGTGTCCTTAATGTAAGGAGTTTGGTTGTCACTTTGAGGTGGAGCAAGCATGAGTGTGCGAGTAACTTATGAATTGATTATGTGAGATGGGAAAATAGAGGTTGGAGCAACCAACTTGTGGTGGATGTGGTTTATGTCTTGATGTAAGGATTTGGTTTAATTAATGCTTGATTGGCGGTGATTGTTTTTTCATTATGAGGATTAAGTGAGTGGTTTTGGTTTAGTGTAGGTGATTTTGCATTGAGTAATTAGTATGTGTTTGCAAAGGTTGGTTTCATCTTCCCAAATGGGTTGTCACCACTTCATTTTCGGCTCACCTTCGATGATTTGGATGTGTGATTTGTTAGGAGATGTCAATTGGTGAAGATGGATTGTGATGATGATGGTTCTTGAGGACTGTATTTTTAGAGGAGGAAAAAAAACGGGGAAAAGTTTTTTAATTGGGAAGACATATGAAATTTTAAAGGATCAAATCCATAAACAATGTTTGTGAATTTAAGGGAAACAGTGCTATGTCTAGAGGGTATTTGGTTAAAGGGGGGTGGAAAGTAAATGTAGTTACCCATATTTGCCTAGGCCGGTCCCCTTTTAAAAGTAAAGGGGGGCCGCCTACTGCCTTTTATCTTGACAATGGGGTTAAGTTAAAAACGAACCAAACTTTTGTGCAAATCCTAGTGTGTGCCTAAGTGCGACAAATATAGAGTAGCGATTACTTCGACACTAAGACATGTAAAACCTAAGAAATAATCCAAATGCTCCTTGATTTAATTTTGCTCAACCAAGATTGTCGAAAATATATATTAGATTATATACTTTTGACAACAAGTAAGAGAACATTATGTATATGTGAAAAATGTTTTTAGCGTATCTTAACAATATGTGAAAATTGATTTTCATGTGATCCTAGTTGTGAGAAAAACCTTTTAGAAAATAATAGATTGGGACTATTGTATATATGTATAATGAGATATGCATTTAGATAGAAGACTTTGTAAAAGTTTGCTTATAAACTTTTCCTAATCTTGTGTTTTTGTGTAAAATAGAAACCTAGACACAAAGAGAAAAAAAAAATTGTCAGTCAAGTGGGTGGTCCCCTTAAAGTCTGGGTGGTCCCCTTAAAATTAAGGGGGCCGCCCTTTATGAATTAAAGGGGCCACCACCTGTTAAAAAACATTTCTTGAATTTTTGACAAACAATTCTTTGATGATTATTATTTCTGTATTATGCTGAAAACTTAATCAATCTGTTCCATCATTCTTAGACCTAGACGTAAGTAGTTAAATGGCTCACGTTTAAGTGGTTTAGTTATAATATCGGCTATGTTGTCTTCCGATGAGACCTTTTCTATAGAGATATTCCCTTTTTTGAAAATTATCGCGAAGGAAGTGATGGCGAATCTCAATGTGTGAGTGTTAAACGAGATTCTTACTTAAGTCTATAGCCCCTTTGTTATCACACATTAGTGGAATGTTGTCTAACCTAACGCCATAGTCTATGAGAGCTTGTTTCATCCATAGGGCTTGTTGAAATGTCTTTCCGGCGCTTATATATTCTGCTTCGGTTGTGGAGATGGCAAGAGCGGTTTGCTTCTTCGAAAACCAAGATGTTAGACAACATCCCATAAACGTGCAAACACCACTAGTGCTCTTGCGATCTACGTAATCACCCGCATGATCCGAATCCGCATACACTATTGTTTCTATGCCGGATCCCTTAGGATACCATAATCCTAAATGCGTAGTGCCTTTAATGTATCGAAAGATACGTTTAACCGCTTCTATGTGAGAGGTTTTAGGATCCTCTTGAAAGCGTGCACAAAGGCAAACACTAAACATGATCAAGTGAAGTAATGGGTGAGAGTGAGAGGGTTATTTCCATTAAGTTGGGTGCTTGAGTTTGAGGTAGTGGAGGAACTCTAGGAGGAGGTAACAATGGAGGGTTTAGGTAGCTATTTGTGGAAGGAGATGATGAAAGAGTTGGTAATTTTTATGTGTAGTCAATTGAAGAGGATGAGGTGTCTTTGGTGGATGGAGTTTTAAAGGGTGCATTAGGAGCACTAGGAGATGATTCTTGAAGCTTGGGTGATGGGGTTATAGTGTCTTCATTTGTCAAGTCAATGAAGAGTTATTTTGGTGGTATGATGGTGAATTTTGGTTTCTTTGACTATTTCGGACGAGATAATCAAGATGTCAATGCATAAGATGATTTGGTGACTAGACTCCTTGCGAATATGAATTAATTTCTTCGAACGAAAAAAAAAATTAATTGATACGTTTTGAAATAGGAAAGTGTAGATATTGTGGTAGATGAGAGATCAGAATGGAGTTGACACTTCAACAAGGCGATTTTGATAGACGTAGTTGATGCGAGCATCGAGGTGGAAGGGAGTTTGTTTCATCCATAGTGGTTTAAGACTTTTCCGATGCAAAACTAATCCTACTTCTATGTTAATTATTATCCACTAACTCACTTTTCTTCGTCTACGTGAGTTCGTGGCCATAGAAGATTTCCATTTCATAGTGGTTCATGGATAATCCATGTGAAAGAATGGTTCCTAATGAACAAATTCTTTTAAAACTAGAAAGATAACAAATGGCATTTCTAGTGACTACCATATTTTTTAACTATCACTAATACTAAGTATATCATATACCAATCTATAAATTATGTAATTAGAGAGTGAGATGTACCTTATCCTTCAAGAGAAATTACCTTAAAATCTTCAAGGTAGCAAGCTTTAAGGATGAGGATTTATGGAAATCCTATATGAGTTCATCAATTTGTTTGACGAAAGCCAAAGGATGCTTGTAGATGATTAACCTCGAAAGATATGATGATTTAGCCATTTGGTCCCCCATCGTTTCATGGGTCCGAAGTTTTTGTTTCCGAACATGTTTTGCATTTGATTCGAACATATGCACGATTAACATCTTCCACATTGAGTAAAGCTTGGTTGGTGTGGATGATTCCACATTGTGTGATTAGTGTTAGAGTAATTTGGTCTACCTTGGTCTCTCCTAGGTTGAGGTGTTTTGGAACGAGGATGAGAGTTTTCCTTTCTTCTCGGAGGAGGTGTTTTAGACCTCATTGTGGGTTTAGTAAATCCGACTCCGGGTTTTAAGGAAGGTTTGTAAAAACGTTTTACCTCATCATCACTTGCAATAGGAATTTTAGTATTGTTTATAAGTATAAATTTTGGTTTTGAGTTTGGGTTTGATTCTATCAATTTTTCTTTCGACTCGACTTCTTGAGCTCTTACAAAATTTACTTGTTTGGTTTCGCTAGGTGACCCTTTGGTAAAATTAAATCCTAAACCGGATTTATCTCCGGAAGGTTTTTGAGAACTTATTATTTTCTTAAGTGAGTGACTACTATCATTAAATTGATTTAGCCTAGATATTTCTTTTCTAAGCTTCTCATTTTCAAACTTAAGGTCTTGACATAATTTGCATTCTTCATTTACTTCCTTACCTTTTTCTAACCTAGATAATTTATCTTTTAATTCTAGTGCTTCATTCTCTAATTCTATTTTAGCTTGTTTTAGAGTTTTATTTTTAGCCATGACTTTTAGTCCTATTTTGCATAGTCTACTATATTCACTATCTAAGTCATTTTCGTCTAATGATGATTGGTCATCACTAAAGTATTCGGTTTCGGAAAGTACCTCATTGGAAGCTTTAGCCATAAGACACTTTTCGTCCTTTGTCTTCTCCTCTTCATCTTCGTCGCTATCACTCCAAGATCCTCCAACAAACGCCTTTTGATTTTGATATTTTGATAGTTTCGGACATTCTCCGATGAGATGATTTGGATCTCCACACTTAAAGCATTTTCTTTCGCCTTTGCCATTTTTGTCGTCTTTATTTCTTTGGAATGATTTTCTTTCTTCATGTGGTTGTCTTACGAATCGTCCTCGTCTTTTGAAGAATTTCTTGAAGTCTCTTACGGCCATGGCGTATTCTTCATCTTCACTATCGGAGGTTGAGCTATCATCATCACTAGATTCCTTTCTAGCTTTCAAGGCAATAGATCTACTTTGTTCTCTTTTGCTTTTGACGGTTTCAGAATCTTTCTTAATTACTTCTTCATAAACCTTCAAATTTCCAATGAGTTCGTCAAGTGATAGAGTTGTTAGATTCTTTGATTCTTCAATCGCCGTGACTTTTGCGCGCCATTTAGGATGTAATGCCCTAAGAAATTTCCTAACACAATTCTTGCTAGAAAAACCTTCATCAAGTGCTTTTAGACTAGTAATAATAGTGTTAAATTTAGCAAAAAAACATTATCTATTGATTCCTCTTCCGGAATCATGAATTTTCATATTGTTGAACAAGTAGATCTAGATTATTATTTGCTTTGACTTGATTATTTTAACAATTGATGCTGATAACAAAGTATCCCAAATATTTATTTTCCCTTTGCGGTTTTGAACACATAAAAGAAATTCATTCATGATTACTTTACGATATAAGCATTATAAATTAACCATTTTGGCTTCATTATTTTTTAGCAATCTTCTTTGTTAAGATCCAACATTTTGTTTGTGAAAAGATATAATTTTATCCTTTTTAGTTTTTGGGATTAAATTTATGGGAAAAATCACCATTGGTAATTACACATGCCAAAGATCTAGAACTTTTGACTTCACATAAGTTTCGAATCTATATTTCCAATACAATAAATGCCACACTTCCAAATAGTGGTGGTCTTTGGCATAAAATTTTCCCTTCTAAATAGTTTTTCCGATTCATAGATCGATTCAAGTTTTAAAATAACAATTTTATTATAAAAATCTGTTTAACGAGACCCTGATACCAATTTGTGGAAAACAAGAAGGGTGGGGGTTGAATAGTTCTACCGCTTTTTAAATTTAAGTTTTACGTAATGTTTGTGTAAACTTAGATTCGAACTTTATGTGAAATCAAATGAATGCATGCACCATATGAACAATGTAAAAATAGAAATGATAAAGTAAGACAAGAGAATAAGAGTAAGAACAATCAAGACCAAAACGCGTAGGAATTTATATAGTGGTTCGGTAACGAAAGCACCTCTTCCCCCTACTCCACTCTCGAGAACCAAACTCGAGATTTTCTTCACTTTACAACAAACCGCTTATGGCGGAGAAAACCGCACACACCGATGTTTCTTATATCAATTTACTACACAAGCTAGAATGTCGAGATCTAAACTTAGCTAAAACCAATCTATCACAACAATAACTTTCACGACATTGTTTCACTACTTTCACAACTTTCACGACTTCTTCACAACTTCACTAACTTCTTCACAACTCACGACTTCCACTTCACCACACTACTTAAAATCACAACTACCTATACACTACCTTGGTAAGAATCACATCAATCTAACTATACTTACAAAGATCACCAAGATCTAGCTACTACACACAAATACAAGATATATAATTGATTTACAAATATGTGATATGAATGCAACAAGATTGCTATGCACACTAAGGTGTAATACTTCTTCACTTGATGATAGGAAATATTCTTCTCTTGCACTTGAGGAATATAGCTTGGTCATATTGGAATAAAGCTTTATGATTAAATGTTTAAAGATATTTAAGATAAGAGGATAAGTGGGAGACTTGTATTTGAGCAGAAAGAATAAGTGCAAAAGGTAAGAAAAATGTTGAGGAATAGTCCAGTATTTATAGGACAAGAAGGAGGAGCGGAGTCTATGGCCGACCCCCTTAAATAGGGTGTCCGCCCCCCTTATAATTAAGGTCAGCCCGCCCCATGTTTTTAAGGGGCCTCCCCTTTCAGAAGCTCCTCTTTTTTGTCCACCAGGGGAGGTGTTACTGGAACTTTTCTAGCCGGTTTAGGTTCCGAAAATTTGAAATTCAAAATGTTATTTTGAATAAAACATTTTTTTTAAATGTAGAAAATGAGTTTTGTAAGATTATAAACGATTTTACAAACAATTTATAAAATTTTGAGGTGAAAATAAAAATTTCAATTGATCATAAAATCCATAAAGCATTTATTTAATTTTTTTCCCCAAATAACTTTAAGTGACGTAATTGTTTGAAAATGAGAATTACTACAAATACTTGTATTAATCGTTTCATTTACGTTGAACGTTTTTTAATTTTTGTGAATAATCAAAACGTAAAATGTGAAAAAAATATTATTAATGTTTTTAGAATATATTTTAACAACAATACATAATATTTTATAACACTATATTAAATCATGAATGCCATCTAGTCTAACCAACTAAAGCAGCAACAAGTATATGCATGTAAGTAATGCATGTAAATATCCTGTGCAACCAAACACCACCCTTTTGCACTAAAGAATGTTTTGAAAACGGTTATAGTCCCCAGGCAAAACATTTTTGACCTGGTCTCTAAACCATGGCTCTTGAATACCAATTGGCTCGCAGCGGAATATGATTCAGGGGGGCGTGTTACTGTCATAGATCAACAACACATAGATATAGATAAAAACCATTAAAAGTCGTAAAAACATATACATTGGATTTTAGCAAATATCTATTACAAAAAGCCCGAAGCTTAACTTGTTCGACATTAATAGTACAAAGATACTAGTTCATAACACATTTTCCCAAAAACATATGCAACCAAATCTTTAGCATGATATCCCAAAACATATAATCACCAATGTATCCCAGCACCTCGTGCCTATTGACCTCCTGAAAAACATTGCTTTAAAACGTCAACAATAATGTTGGTGAATTCATAGGTTTAATAAATCGTATAATGCAGGACCACAAGATCACCCATTTGTATGATAATGCAACAGATGCAGACATCACATAAATGCAATTACGTTCGCCCTAAGCTCATGACACTGAAGCTCGACAATTATTGCAATGTAAAATTGCCCACAATGCCCATAGATGATCTAACTCCGTAACATCCCTATTCCCCGGACATGGTATAACGTTCATTATCCGGACACACCAGCACCAGTGAGCATGACTCACCTAAACGGGGATGTCAATCCCAAATAGATCTATTCATAACATTCGCGCTTACCCTCCAGGTAATTAACCAGTTCATGATAATGGGCTCAACGTTGTGTTAGCGCTACTGTAGGCAACACTACACAAAAAATAAAATTTACCACTTGTGACCAAAGTATAACACATGCATGTTATCTCTACCTCAAAAACTTATAAATCAAAATTATTTTAAAACAATGGGCTTATGAAACTCACCTGTGAGTTCCAAAGATACCAAATATCAACAAGCAAATGCGTCACGGTATCAAACGAATGCAACCTAATCAAACATAGGTCGTATAAGCACTACGCATTTCAAATGACTACTACCATAAATAATTCTATATAGCTACATCACCATCTAATCGTATTGTTGAAATCCATATTATAAAGATAAAAAAACGTTTATAAATATACCTAGTAAAAATGACCTAACTTTGAACGTTTCCAAGTCCGTATCTTTCATCTTGCGTTTTCTTATGTCCACGCTTTCGTATTAAGACGATGTATCAAAATATGACATTTTTAGGTTTTGCGTCCACTGGATGAATAGTTACTTTTAACTTGTTCACATCACATATAAATTTATTTAATAAAATTTTGTAATCGAAAAAACCCTAAATGTTAATAACTTAATTTCGTTTTAAACCCGATTTTAGCGATTCCTTCGAGCACGTCTTTGTAATTAATAGGAGTATCAAAATTATCACATTTTATAATTTTGGGTCTGCTGATGTATAGTAATTTTTACTGTTCATAGTTTATAAAATTACTTTTTATAAACTTTAATTAATACGTAAAAGTATTTTTATACCATTTAAGTATTAAAACTTGTTAATTCATAACTCTCGTATTAATTAAAAAAAATTTACGATCTTATCATTTTGGAATCCTAAAAATGTGTACAATATAATAAAAATACTAAACCTCCTGTTTGTATACTTTTTATAACAAGTTTTTATAAAAATTATTTTATAAATCTGTAAACGTATATTTGCCGTAACGTTTTCGTTATAAATCGGTTTTTCAAGTTCCTTATATGCTCGGAATAGTCACGAGGTGTTATATCTTTATAAAACATAATAGGTTTGTGTCAAAAGTCGAACCAAAACAGTCCCTTTGTAATCAATAGATATACTTATTTATATAACTTGTTTTAGGTACTTTAAACCTTGTTAATTAACCACGACGTCCGTTATTTAACCAAATATACATTTGGTCTTACATATAATAAGGTCCATATAGTGTCCAAGAGTCCATAGTATCAAGAGCACAAGTCATTGCAATACTTTCACTTGTAACTTATTAAGTAAACTTTAGAAACCCTAATATTGTATATACACTTTTTATACATATAACAACATGGTACAACACTTATATATCCATCTTAACATGTTATAAACAACAACATACCATATGTACAAGTGTACAAATCCATAATCACAAGTAAAAATATGTTTTACATGATTAAAAGCATCCTAATGGTGATTTCACTACATAGAACTTATATACACATAAAATGATAAATGTAAAGACATAAAGGGTTTTACGTAACCTTATGATGATGTATGATGATGAACAACAATATCTACACACTTGTTTAGCAACAAAACCCTAGCTTGCAACTCTTGAAAATCCTAATTTTTCCAAGATAAACCCTAGCTTCCTTTCTTGCTTCAATCCTTTTAAAGGTTTAATCAAACCTTTAAAACACTTGGAGATATCTTAGATATGAGGTATGAAGGTGTGTAAATATTGTAGAAAAGATTTGTATGAATGGTTCTTGGTTTCTTACTTGGGACGTGTGGTTTTCAAGAGAAAAAGGAAATATGTGTTGATTTTTATCAAGTGTTAAAGTGTAATGGTGTATTCTCTTGTAAAGTGAAGAAATTATGTAATGTTAGCTAGTAAATTGCAAGTAGATAAAGACTACATGAAGACCATTTGGTCCAAGGGGGGGGGGGGGGACGGCTCAAAATGGGGCAAAAAGGGGTGACTAGTGATGTAAATCACTAGTCATGATAGAAGTCTTCACTAACTCTTACTAGCACATTACTTTCATTAATAACTTGTGTTTTTATGTTTCCTATTATGGGCATCATCTCATGAAATCAAGGGAGTGATAACTAGCTACAAAATATCTTGGTAATAAAATAATTGAAAGTATACTTGCACATTTAAATGAAAGTATAAGTTGTAGTTCTAGTTTATAAAGTATACTTGTAGTTGTACAAGTCTTGGTTATTTCTTGTAAAGTGTGGCGTCACTTTTATATAAGTGGGATAAAGTTTTATAAACTTTGGTTATTGAAAGTAAAAAATAAGTATTTGTTGAAGCGTAGATTTATTTTTGTGGTTCCGGGAATGCCTAAACTTTAAATTATTCATGATTTGTCAAATGTGGATATAAAAATAAGTCACAATGTTAATGAAATAAAAATAAAAATCATTGTGAAAGTAATGATGATGAAAATGTTAAGATGAAGAATTACAATATCAAGATCATATAAATGTGTGTTAATAAAATATGCAACATAAAGATACAAATATATTATTCAATCATTTATGAATTTACATGATGGATTTCAACAAATTGAATATTGATTGTACTGATAGGATGAGAAAAAAATTTATTGAAATTGGCATACATATATGAAAATAGTTAAAATCAAATAAAATTCAAATGTAATAATCAAAATTATGAAAATATCCAAAATAAAAATTTGATATTGGAAATATCATAATTTAAATATAAATGGCATCAGAAAATCAAAATGAAACGTAAACACATTACGTAACTCGATAAAAATAAAATTAACAAAGACCATAAAATAATCTCAAAATAATTATATAATACTTCTTAATGTAAACATTTAATTCTTATGCCCGGTTTACATTGAACTATCTAAATTTAGCTTACGCGATTTAACTTAACGCTTTAAAATTACAAGAAAACGCGTACAACACTAAAAATTAATAACGAACTTATTGACGTCGCAAATGACCCTAAAATACGGGGTGTTATATCTATTGATACGGATCAAGTAATCTAGATGCCGGGATAGCTCTCCATATAGTAATTTATACATCTAGACCAATAGGATCACAAATAACGACCTATCTTTTCCCTTAAATTGTGAGCTTAGTTGGACCATAAGGTGAGCTTGGTATCAACGAGTATGTTCTCGATTAATTGGTAAAAACTTAGTTAGTGGGCTACTAGTATATGAATTGCCATTAAGCAGTAAGTGGGTAAAGTCTCAATGAGCTAGGGTTTAACAAGATCACCATTACTTTAATCCCCAAGATAGATTATAATTAGCAAATAAGGATGCTTTATGCGGATGCGTTTAATTGTTACAGTAAGTTCTACGTGTTCTAGGTCTTAGGAAGAAGTACCCAGCTAATTCTTAAGAATGATATGCCCAGCCTCGAGATAAGAAAATCATTACAACTAAATAAACAAACCAACTGTTCGATTGGATTAATAATTAATTGGGCAATTAAACTTATCTAAACTTAGTACACTACTACAAGTTACAACTTCAATTTAACCAGTAGTACTGCTAGATAAGTTAGTACATCTGCCAGTACAACTTAAGACTGTTGAAGACTAAGACTGTTGCGTATATAGATGTTACGTACATTTGCTGGTTCATCACAAGATTAATGCTGCCGCTGAAATTAATGTTGATTATCAAAATAGAAGACCTAAAGTTAATGATGCTCGCTGAATTTAGAAATGCCTGATTAGTCAAATAGAATACTGAAAGTTAATGATAATTGACTGAAATTAATCTGCTTAAGTCAAATAGAAGACTAAATAAATGATGAATGAAGAGATTAATTTGTTTGGATAATTTTAGACTAAATATTTTGGAAAGTATTAAATACTTAGTCATTATATTTAATAGATTTGACTAAATACATAGGAAAGTATTGTAAGCCCATTAGGACTCCTTAGTGTATAAAAGGAGATTCTAGGGCATCTAGTTACATATCTCATTCAACACGAATACACATACAATTCTTAGAGCTTCAATGTTAAATAGTAAACCTGAACACTAATTCAAGAGTGTTTCTTTAATATAATTAAGGCTCTGCTGAAAGTTTTTGTTTATATTTCATTGTTTAACGAATTTAAATGTTAATATTTGCTTCTTTAAAAACATTACTAGATTCCGCATAGAATATTTAATATTATCAATAATCAAATAATCTTTCATTAGTAGTTTTCTGCCCTTTATCCAAAGTTACTAACCTTACATCAAGCTATAGAAGAAATATGTCATGGAAAATAAACACGCTTCGTGTTTATTTTCCATGACATATTTCTTCCTTTTTTACAAGCTAAGGAGGACAAGATCGGTTTCAGGACCAACAAGTGGTAACAGAGCTTGTTGAGAAGCTTTATAATAATAAAAAGAGCATCCTATAAAACGTTTTGCAATTAATGGCATATACATCTTCAAGAAGTTCTTCCAGTTCAAATTCTGAGATAGATTCTTGATCTAAATCATGTGTTAAATCTAAAGCTACTCTCAAAGAACAATATACAGTTTGTCTTCAAATTACAAAAAGTCTCAATTTAATTTAGTAAATTATAAAGCAGGTTTACAGTCTATAGAAGATAGATTAGTACACTATAAGAAAAATGAGGATGTGTTTGAAGAGAGCATTAAAGTTTTAAAACTTGAAGTTAAACTAAGAGATAATGCCTTAGTTGAAAACAAAATGAATTTGGAAAAAGCAGAAAAAGAGAGAGATGAGTTAAAACTAAAATTAGAAAATTTTCAAAACTCATCTAAATCTTTAAATAATTTGCTGGAAAGTCAAGTAAGTGACAAAGTTAAAACAGGACTAGGATATAATGCAACTACTTCTGAATAGAAGCTTAGTGATTCGAACTGAGATGTTAACAAATTTCTAGAGAATGGCTAACTTCCAAGGAGAAATAAGGGAAATCATGCAGTTCCCCCACCTTATACAAGGAATTACATGCCCCACAAACCTGATCTAACGTTTATAGATGAACATTTTGAAAGTGAGTCTGTGGATGTTGTTTCTAATGTTGCATCTAGTGATGAAGATGATAAGCCTAAGTCTAAGGTTGTGAAGAAAACAGTTGAGTTCAAAACTGTTAAACAAGATGAGGTGCCAGATGGTAACTTAAAGAAGAAAACTGTTGTTCCTACTGCTGCTAAGATATAGTTTGTTCGACCTAAACAACAAGAAAAACCAGTTAGGAAACCAGTGAAGTATGCTGAAATGTACAGATCACAAAGGCCTAGGGGAAATCAAAGGAACTAGAATAATCAGAAGTCCCAACAGCTAGGAAGTGACTTTGTGATGATCAAGAAAGCCTGCTATGTATATGGAAGTTTTGAACACCTGTAGTATACCTATAAACACAAGAGACATGTTAATGATCAAAAATAGGTTAAACCAATGTGGAACAACTCAAAGAAGGTAAATCATCACTATTTAACAAGAATAACTCACCCTAATCCAAAAAGAAATATGATTCCACAAGCAATTGATGAGGGTCGGTAGAAAAATAATAAATGCAGCAAAGCTAAAAGCAGTACATAATGCTGTTAAGGCTTCAGCATGTTAGGTTTGGAAGCCAAAGAACAGAGTAATAGATCATGTATCCAAATATAACAATGCATCAATCACTTTGAAAAGATTGATGTAGCATTGAGTGCACAAGAAGATTTTAAGTATGTGATGTGTGCTTTGGTGTTCCCATAAGAAGATGAATTGGATGGATTCCCTTTCCAAAAAAGGGAGGAAAAATGCTCAAATTGATGAAGATTCACTTGTGTTCAGATGGATTCACAGACTCCCTGGGGGCATGAAGCATAACAAGAATTTGGATGCAGAAATTACTACAGAAGTGCAGAAAGTTGATGAAATTGCGCTTAAAACTTCTAAGTTACAGTCAGAAGGAGTGCAACCAAAACAAAAGATAAAGAAAAATGGCAGAGGAATTCCAATCAGAAGGTTTAAAATTCAATACTCCTTTTCAAAAATATTCCATAGAAGGCAGAAAAATCAAAGAAAGAAGAAGTGTTTAAAAGAAACCTCACAAAACAGAAAGTTTTATTCAAAGAAACTTTGATAATTTGAGGTATAATCACAAGTTAGGGAGGTATTGTTAGGAATTAAAACTTATCGTACATAGTACTATGCTCAAAATTTACAACTACCAAGTATTAACCAACCAACCAGTTAGTTACTACTAGAGTAATGATTAGTAATGCCAGTACTAACTTAAGACTATAGCAGACTTAAGACTTGCTGATTAAAGATGATACTACTGCAGTTTTCAAAGATTAATGCAGCAGGCTAAATTAATGCAGTATTAGTTCAATATAGAAGACTGAAGTTAATGATGTTGCTGAAGTTAATGCTGATTAGTCAAATAGAATACTGAAGTTAATGCTAACTGACTGAAATTAATGATGATTAGTCAAACAGAAGACTAAAGTTAATGATGATTGAAGAGATTAATGCTGATTGAGAATTTGACTAAATATTTTGGAAAGTATTAAATACTTAGTCATTGTATTTAATACATTTGACTAAATACATAGGAAAGTATTGTAAGCCCATTAGGACTCCTTAGTGTATAAAAGGAGATCCTAGGGAATCTAGTTACATATCTCATTCAACACGAGTACACATACAATTCTTAGAGCTTCAAGGTTTTGCCAACCCTAACACTAATTCAGAGTGTTTGTTAATATAATTAAGGCTGAAAGTTTTGTTTACTGTTTCATTGTTTACTATTCAATTGTTATTGTTCTTCTTAATATCAATACTAGATTCCGCATAGTATTTGATATTCAATAATCAAAGTTTCTGTCATAGTAGTTTTGGATTTATCCAAAGTTGCTAACCTTACATCAAGCTAAGGAGGACAAGATCGGTTTCAGGACCAACAATAATGGGTAATACAGTTTTCTTATATATGCTAACCGCTCTTTATCATTAAGATAAATTGCCTTTTCGTGCGTTTAGTTTCGTGAAATTGATTTTATTACAACAAAACCCGTGGTCAGTCTCTCCGACAAAAACCGCCGATATATCCATTAGATCTAGGATTAACATAGGTTTAGCATAGATTATACTAACTTAGATTAGAAAACCAAAGTATTAATAAATTAAAATAGTTTTTCTCAGCTCATAGTTATCGACACCCCTACGTTGACCAAGAAACTTACCCATCGATCGGGTTACACTGCCCGATGAAAGAAATGTTTTAGGTTAAGTCGGCAAAATATTAATTTAAAACTTAAAAGCATAAATTACACCTACACGACGCAACACATCAAGTTTTTGGTGCCGTTGCCGGTGAGTGAAAATTAATCTTGATTTTTAATTTGATATTTTTGGTTTTTAACATTATATTAGATCTAACCTCATGAGGATTAGTGTAAAATATTAGATTATTAAAATAATTTGTATATTCTGTATATTTTGCTTGTATATTTGTGTGTTTAAAAAAACAAAAAAAAAAAAAAAAAAATTGTTATGCCGTATTTGATTGTTTCCATAATACACAGCTCGGTGTCGATAAATCGATACGGCGTATCCACTTCCATTGGATACAGCGTATCTAACTTTCTTATCCAATACAGCGTATTCGTTCAAAAGATTAATACGGCGTATTCAGATCCATTGAATACGGCATATTAACTATCTGATACAGTAACATATCTAGTTTTTTGCATTGAACTTCCGTATATCTGTGTTTTATTTCTCATGCGCCCATCCTACTGATTGTTTATCCCTTGTTTCAGGTAGTGCATGACAAGAAGTTCTACAAAGAAACTATTTACGCCTTTCAAGGATCCAGAACGAGAATTTCGATCTTCTAGGAAGCATTTCAAGACACTAAGTCTTGACGAATCGAGATCGCCTGATTTTGATCTATTTTCTGACCAAAAAGAATATTCGGAGGAAGAAGTTTCGGAAACAATGGCGGAAACTATGGAACAATACATGAGCAAAACTCGAGCCGACTATGGATCGGGAGTTGCTAGGCCTAAGATCGAGGACAAGGATAATTTTGAACTAAAAGGCCAATTTCTCAAGGAACTACGTACCAACACTTTCAGCGGTTCGGATCATGAAGATGTGAACGAACATATTGAGAAAGTTCTTGAGATCGTGGATTTATTCCACATCCCTAATATTACTATAGATCAAGTGATGCTTAGAGCCTTCCCTATGTCCTTAACTGGAGCCGCAAGTCATTGGCTAAGAAACAAACCATCTGGTTCGATTACAACTTGGGAAGATCTAAAGACAAAATTTCTAAGAAAATATTGCCCACCTACTCGTACTGCAGAGAAAATTGAGGAGATCAACAACTTTCATAAAGAACCAGATGAAAACCTCTATCAAGCTTGGGAGCGATTTAAATAACTCTTGATGAAGTGTCCTCAGCACTATTTAACAGAGATGCAGGAGGTAGTCTTGTTCTATAACGGATTGGGTGTTCCAACTAGATAGATTCTTAATTCGAGAGGTGCCATACCATCAAAAATTATCGCTGATGCAAAGGTAGCCATCTAAGAAATGGCTGAATTCTCTTAAACATGGCACCATGAAACATCAAGGACCAGAAGTACTGAAACTTCTGATGGATTAGCAGCCATACAAGCACAACTCAACAATCTTGAAAGAGAAATCAAGAAAGTAAATGAAAAAGTTTATATAACAACCTGCAATTTTCATCAATGTAAATATCCATCTATTAAGTTAGATGCAATGTACTATCTATCTATTATACATGAACCACCTTTTTACGGGGAAATTTTTCGCTTTATTACATTACATGCATAACTAAAGTTAACGAGCTCACGCAACCTACTTATGCCATCTATATCTATGTGTATATCATATAAACATCCTAATATGTCAAGTCAATATCTTAATATCATTTTTACAAAGTACATTACTCATATAATGTACCATTTGTAACGTTATATCAAAACAGGCTTTAAACGTTAAACGTTTACCTTGATCCCTAACTATATGTAATGTATACATATAAAATCAATGTACAAGCAATCAAAGCATATGTACAAGTAATATAACATCTCATTTGAAATATAAACTCCCTCTAAGTCAATGTACAAGTCCTTAAAAGCACAATGTACAAGTCATTAAGCATGACATCCAAAATAGCCGTTTTACCTCCGTTTCCATTCTAGTTTCTTTACCACCACTTTTGTACAAGATACTACACTCAATGTACATCATGTAAACCCTAATTACACTAATCCTAAGCCCTCATACACATTTTAAAAACCCTAAACCCTAATTCAAACCAAGAAACACCCTAAACCCTAATTTCACTTTAGCCTTAAAACTAAACCCTAAAACTTAAAACTAAGCCCTAAACCCTAATCCTAAACACTAAACTATAATCCTAACACTAATCCTAAACCTTAATCTATCTTAAACCTTAATCCTAACTCAAAATAAAACCCTAAAAACCCTAAACAAACCCTAATCTACCCGAATACCTTTTTCCCTCCAAAATGACCCATTTTAAACCTAAGCAAGCACCTTA
>BQNB010119911.1:0-20732 GCA_026074375.1 Tanacetum coccineum
TTGAGTTGTATTTACCAAAGAATCCCGGAAGCCTTGATAGAACATAAGATGCTCCTACGTCAGGAAATAGTCCAATTTCGCAAAAACCTATGGTTGCGTTTAGTTGGAAAACATTTTCCATCATTTTCTGTTTCTTGTTTTGTAGGAAAAATGAGGGGGTTTCCATCACCACAAAACAATTGAAAATTTAGAAACCGCGTTCAGTTAAATAAATATGTGTTTGTGTTTTCCATTTTACAAAACTAGAATACATTTTCAAGTGTTGCTGTTTCTATCTCAATTATCTATTTACTTTTGTAATATTATAAAGACATATTCGAAAAACAAAAATAGAGGCGGCAAAACGGGCGGGCGCGGGCATCAGGCAAAACGGGTACGAGCCAAAACGGGCACGGGCTAAAACGGGCACTAATGGGATAAATGGGCTACTGAGTGAATCTTATTTATTTAATAATTTTTTAACGTTTTCGCCAGTATTTTTACGTTTTCGTCCGTTTTTTACGTTTTCGTCCGTATTTTTACGTTTTCGTCCGCCTTTTTACATTTTCGTCCGTTTTTTATGATTTCGTTTGTTTTTTTACGATTTCGTCCGTTTTTTTAAAGACGAAAACGTAAAAGTATAGACGAAAACGTAAAAAACGGACGAAAACGTAAAAAACAGACGAAATCGTAAAAAACAGACGAAATCGTAAAAAATGAAAGAAATCGCAAAAAAAAGATCGAAATCGTAAAAAAGGACGAAATCGTAAAAAAACTGACGAAATCGTAAAAAACGAACGACATCGTAAAAAACGGACGAAAACGAAAAAAACGAACAAAGTCATAAAAAGGGACTAAATCGTAAAAAAAACGGACAAAACGTAAAAAAAGGACGAAATCATAAAAAAACAGACGAAATCGTAAAAAAAAGGAAGAAATCGTAAAAAATGGACGAAATAGTAAAAAAACAGACGAAAACGTAAAAAAACAGACGAAATCGTAAAAAAACGGTCGAAATCGTAAAAAACGGACGAAATCGTAAAAAACTGACGAAAACGTAAAAAACAGACGAAATCGTAAAAAAACGGACGAAATCTTAAAAAACGGGCGAAATCGTAAAAAAACGGACGAAAACGTAAAAAACGGACGAAACGTAAAAAACGGACGAAATCGTAAAAAAACGGACTTAATCGTAAAAAACGGGCGAAATCGTAAAAAAACGGATGAAAACGTAAAAAACGGACGAAATAAAAAAAAACGGACGAAATTAAAAAAAAGGACGAAATCGTAAAAAAACGGACGAAACCGTAAAAAACGGACGAAATCGTAAAAAACGGACAAAGGACGAAAACGTAAAAAACTGACGAAATCGTAAAAAACGGACGAAATCGTAAAAAAACAGACGAAATCGTAAAAAAACGGACGTAATCGTACAAAAAAGGACGAAAACGTAAAAAAAGGGACTAAATTGAAAAAAAACGGACGAAATCGTAAAAAAAACAGACGAAATCGTAAAAAAACGGATGAAATCGTAAAAATGGCGAAATCGCAAAAAAAGGACGAAATAGCAAAAAAACGGACGAGATCGTAAAAAACAGACGAAATCGTAAAAAACGGACGAAAACGTAAAAAAAGTCTGTAAGCGTACATAAATATAAAAAAACGTATAAAACGTTAGAAATAAGGGGAAAATAGATATGGGTGTCATAAAATGAAAACGAGGAAAACAAAATAAAATTGTCAAAAACGTTATAAAAAAACCATTAAATAATAAGAGTCACCGAAGTTGCCCTTTATCCCATTATTGCTCCGTTTTAGCCCGTGCCCGTTTTGGCCCGTACCCGTTTTGCCTGATGCCCGCGCCCGCCCGGCCCGCCCGTTTTGCCGCCTCTATTTTTGTGTTTCGAATATGTCTTTATAATATTACAAAAGTAAATAGAGAATTGATCGATGGAAAACAAAAACGCTTTAAACATGTGTATTTTATTTGGTAAAATGGAAAACACAGACGTAAGTTTCTTTAACTAAACGGGGTTTTCCAAATTTTCAATTGTTTTTTGAGATGGATCCCCTCCTTTTTCTACAAAACAGGAAACTGGAAAATGATAGAAGATGTTTCCAACAAAAAACGCTAACCGTTATTATAACGCTTTGATGCGCTCCATGACAAAAGCATTTTTATTTGTAAAACACATGGTAAAAAAAAGGTACACAAATGCCCATATTTATTATCTTTTATCTAATTTGTAGTGACACTTTTGATATTATCATATAAGTTCCTTTAATTTATTCTATCATGATTATTGCATTTTGAGTGTTGTTTTGTATAGGATTTGATATCAATGGCTATTAAATTTGTATCTCATGGAAAAAAAAAAAACGAACTGCAAATGAATGAAAGACACGAAAGCTGACATGTATTGCAGATACCACTCGCGGGGTAACTGAACTGGTCCTCTCGGTATCTTGCAGATAACACGCGGGAAAAGGGATTTTAAGGCAAGTATCAACCCACCAGACATCATCCCAGAAAAGAATGGAGGCATTTCCCAAGCTTACGGGAACATTAAAGTAGATGACCAAATCCTTTATTTTTAAGTAGCCTTGCGATCAAGATAAAAAGAATACCAACACCATGGGACTAAGACTTGAATGTTGCATATTTTCGTCAAAGATACCTCCATGAAATCCATACATCTCCTTAATCACTTTAATCCAAAGATCAATAGAATTACAAAGAAACCTACATATCCACTTGAAGAGCAACCCAACATTGAGAGCGATAAATACTTCCAATACCAAGCCCTCCCATTTTTTGCCTTTTGCGAGGCACTTTTTCCACCTAACCCACATCATTTTTTTCTCTCCTATGTCAGCCCCGATAAAGAAATGATTACGCATGGATTCCAATTTATTACAAACAGAGATCGGCACCATGTATAACGACATGACAGTAGAAGAAGTGGAAGGTTTCCAAGAAACTTCTAATTAAAATTAAAGTGAGATGTCCTCCCGCTGAAAGAAGACGTGCCTTCCAAAAAGAAAGCCTAGACGAAAATTTATTAATAACGGGCTCCCAATAAGAACATCTAGACATGTTGCACCCAACGGGAACACCAAGGTATTTGAGGTAATGTGCAGCCACCGCATCCAAAAAATTGGCATGGTTGAATAATCATCCATTAGACATACCTAAACCTGATATATTGCTTTTGTGACATTGATTTTAAGAACCCGTAGATACCTAAAAGTTAGCACCCTAAGGATACAATAGCTGATGGCGTGGTTCGTAATAGACCATACACCCGTAAGATAACATCATCAGCATACATTGAAGAGATGCGATTACGATGATGTATTGTCACCAATGGGATGCTCATAAGATACACTTGGTTATAGCTTTACAAATAAAGGTGTGAAGACCTTCCATAGCCAAAATAAACAGGAAAGGAGACAAGGGGTTACCTTGTCTAAGACCTCTAAAAATCTCAATTCCTTCGTGGGGGATCCAATTAACCAAGACGGAAAAACACGCTTACGGAGGCAGCCTTTGGATCCAAAGAGCGCCATCTACACCGAAAAACCAAATCTGTCCATAACCAGATCCAGAAAAGGAAATCCCTTTTTTATGAAATCAAAAGCTTTTTCAATATCCACTTTATTAAAAATCATAAGTTTCTTCTTGTTTTTTGCGGTTGCACGCCACGCAATTTCACTTTAAAACAAGAGGACATCAAGGAAGTTTTCTATCCTTGATAAAGAGGATTGCTCCGGACTTATGAGCTAACCAATCACCATACTAAGTCTATGTGCTAGAATTTTCCCAATGGTTTTATATTGGACCTGATAAGCTGATGGGACGGTAAAAAACATTCCGTAACAAGAGTGGCCAATTTGAGGACTTAGGGATTAATGCTTTATATGAGGAGTTGTTACCCTTTTGGAAAAGCTCCATGTAGAAAAAAAATTCATGCACAAAAAACGACACAACATCTGCTTTAAATTAATCCCAAAAGGAAGATAAAAAATTTTGAAAGTGAACCTGTCCGGTCACGGGTGCACGGTCGCCGCCACAATCCCACACAACCCTCTTAATTTCGTCCCTAGAGATGTTACGCTTCAAGAACTCCGATTGGTCTTGAGGAAGACGATTAACCATGTCGACCACAGATGTGGAGGGAAAACCATCGGGAAGTTAAAACCTTTTTTTAAAAGTGATTCAATTAACTTCAATTTATATAAGGTCTGGATTTTCATCCATTACCATTACCTGGGATACCTTTGATAGTGTTGATTGTCGCCTGCTTTTCTTTAAAGAAGCGTGAAAGAAGTTTGAGTTTTCATCTCCTTCCAAAGCCTATTTAATTCTAGATTTTTGAGCTATATCACTAGCCTCCCGTTTATCCAAATCTCCAAGAATGCGAATGGATTCACGACGATCACATAAATCCATCTCACTTGCAAGACCTTGATCAATTTTGGTGTCAACGGAAGAAAGACGCATTAAATGATCTTTCTTAAGAGTAAGAGAGATTGACCTTTGAAGAGAAACCCATTCTCGAATAACACGCTTAAGGTTTTGAAGTTTTTTCTTGAAGGAGATAAGGCCATTAGCTTCAACAATGCCATCATTCTTCCAAGTATCAACAACCATACTATGGAATCCCTCAATCTCGAACCAGGAGTGAAAAAACCAAAATGGAGTCGGACCAAAATCAACCACATAATCTTTAATAAGGATAGGACGATGATCTGGGATACCTTTCTCCAAAATAACTCCAGAAATATTAGGGAATGTCTCATAAAACAGCTCTGAGACTAAAAATCGGTCAATCTTGCTCATTTTGGATCCCCACTTATCAGTCCACGTAAACTTATAGCCACCCAAAGGAACATCAATAAGAGAAGCGTTAGAGATGAAGTTATTAAAGAGACCAGCTTGCCTCTCATTATAAGAAGACC
This sequence comes from Tanacetum coccineum, assembly GCA_026074375.1. Lineage (NCBI taxonomy): Eukaryota > Viridiplantae > Streptophyta > Magnoliopsida > Asterales > Asteraceae > Tanacetum > Tanacetum coccineum. Next base: position 4,942 of record BQNB010119911.1, read on the forward strand.
TGAATCGTTCACCAGCCTCCCTAACTTCATTAAAATCTCCTATAGTAACCGAAATTCAATCCCAATTATTAATTAAATTTGCTAATGGCGGGTGAGGAGTCCATTTATTAAAACATTTTACTCGGAATTTATTTTAAGGACGTATACCGCTTCAACATTTTTCTAACATTAGTAGGAATCCACAAACCTTCAATAGCTACATAATTCTCATTACATAATATTTTAGACTTTTAAAAGACTAAATCATTCCAAATACAAACAATACCACCTGACATACCTCTAGCAGACGTAGAGGCAAAATCAAAATGATTATTACCCCAAACTTGATGCAACACCCAAAGATCAACATGAACTATTTTTGTTTCTTGTAATGCTAAGAAATTAACCTTATGTTTGTTACATAAATCTCGAACCCACCTCCTCTTATTTAGGTCTCTCCCTTGAACTTCCACCTTCTCCCAAAACCCTGAAAAATAATGGATAGGGGTATTCATTTATACCACCTTCAAGATCTCCATTATTAGCTATTAGAGCATGCATGTGGTAAGCACCATCCCTCCCATATTAAGAACCACGCAATCTGCCTTTAATCGTCTCTTCCAATCTTTCTACCAATGAAAAACCAACACTCTTATGGGAACCACCAAGTGAGTTAGAGTCTGAAGCCAATGAGTCATTCAAAGAACGAACAACAGGTGCATGATCTTGCTGCATTTTAGTTGAGAAGCCAGGTGGATGGTCTTTAACCGATGAATGGTCATCAACACATTGTGGCGAAAAAAGCTAGGTGGAAAAAAAAACAGGAGTCTCCCGAGCATGCTGATTCCAGAACAACTTTATAGCTTTCTTATTAATGAGACGGTTCTAATCCGAATGGATCGAATCATATGCATCATCACCATGTACCAACAATTGTGGGTTAGATCCTCCTTGTCAGAATTAAACACATCATCTGCATTTAAAAAAATTCTTCTTCATTTATCTTTTAGGATGATAGAAGAATGATCTTCCAAACGGAATCTCAACAGTACTTCTCGTCACCAATCTTGTCAACTTGAGCATGAGTATCCATATAATTCTCATCATCACAATCTGAATCGTCCCCTGTGAAACTAGGCGTCCAACTACAAAGCTCTCGGACCCGAATAGGATATGGTATCTTCCTTACTGTCTCTAAGATTGTTACTTCTCTGTCGACCCCAAAGCTCTTATATAACCCTTTGTTGGTCTACATAGATCACAGCTAAAAAAATCAGTTTGTGGAATGTTTAGATTTAATGCATAGACGCTTGCTTAGCCGATTACTCGTATCAGAATCATCACTAAAAAGCATGTCACCCCACTTATTACATATAGATCGGAAGACAGCATTATCCCATGCATGAATAGGGACACCTTCGACTTCTAACCAAACAAGCCTTTCCTCCACCAGGAAGTCATCATGCCACGGTTTCAAAGAGGGAAAACATTGTCTGAATTTACTTATGGTTAAGGAATTTATCACGCGCCCCTAACGAATGAAAATCAAAAAGAGTCCATAGCCCACCCAAGTATTTGATGTCCACTTCCAAAAAACCTTCAGATCGGCATAAAGTGCGAGAATTGGCAATTGAAACCCTAAAACTCCTCCTTATATTAGAAAACAGAAGGAAATCGATAGAATCCTATCATGGTGTAGATAAATCATCTCGGATTGTGATCCCCAATATCCTCTCTAATCTGGAATAAGGACACCTTCATGGTTATCACCATAAGGTTGGTCTTAGGCAACGAACGCATAAAGAATTAGCTTTGGTATTTATAGGAAGCGATTCAGGAATATAGCCTTGATCGTTCCCATTCACCCTGCAACGAGGAGGAGTAGTTGCAACCATGTTCTATAAAAACGAGCCACATTAGCATGCTGTCTCAGCTTTCCAATCCAGTATTAGCCATTGAATCAATTAGGGTTTTGAATTGTACAACTTTATATAACAACAAAAGATGATACATCTGACTCCTAATTTATTTCTTCCGTTTAGCTATATAGACATCCACAAGAGTTCCCATCTTACCACAGATATTCCACAGCTCACGTACCGTAAGACGTGAAGGGAAATTAGAAACATACACGGATAAGGAGATCTTCGCCAAATCGTCAACATTAGATTTCTGTGAAAGAGAGGGTTTCAGCCTATCAAAAACCGATCGACGGTTTTACGATTTACCTCATCCGCCAATTATTTATCTTCCCCATTGGTAGCCAAAGCAAAAGAGGATTGAGAAAAGATGAAACGTAAGAAGCCCTACGAAACACTCGATTAATTAAAACCCTTAATATGAAACGTAACCCTAATCCTAATGAAACACGTCGAACCAAATAAATAGAGATTAGAGATCAATAATCAGAGATAAATCACCCTAACCAAACGATATTGAGTGAATGGTGATCAAACAGGATAAGGATTAACGATCGAGATCATAACCCTAACCTAATGACACGTCAAACCCAATACCGAGGGATTAAAGGACGCAAATCAGAGATTAACCTCTATAATAAAATGTTATTCAGTGATTGGTGATCAAACAGGAATAGAATCAACGATCAAAGATGCAAGGATTTAAAAAATCGCCATCCATGTTTTAATTAATTTCAAACAAAGGATGTTATGGAGTTATACAAACATGCATTTGTATAAGCATTTGTTTATATCTTTTGACCTTTTTATGGAGTTTCAAGCACTGGTATTTGAATTGCTTGAGCGACAATTGGTGCAAGAAGGTTAGCTTAGATTGGAGTTTGTTTGCTAGATAACATGAGTTGTGTTTAAACTGGTTATTGTTCTCTTCTTTTTTTAGCCAGGGGTTGCTTGTTTCTTGTTGCTTGTTGCTTGTTGCTTGTTGCTTGTTGCTTGTTGCTTGTAATCAATTCTAGCTTCTCGCTAGCTTCTGATATAATTTCTCGATCTTTCCTACTAGAATAAAAATAAATGTAGTTATCAAACATTTATAGTCACACAAAGCTTGAAAATACTAGTATTACCTGTTGGGTTTTTATAACTATTAACCATTTAAAACACGAGTACGCAGCGGAAAGATTAAACACGTATAGAATTATGTAATTAACAAAGGAATCAAGAAAGCGTGTATCTTTAAGCAATAAACGACACCGTTCTTGAATATACGCATATGTATAACAAATGATACCATGCTAAAACCACCCAACCAGATCTAAAAGTTTGTTCTATTACTTCAACACAACACAATACGTTCTTAGCAAAACATTTTTTAAAAGTAGGCTAGTAACTGGTTGAGTGATAAAGCCACAAAACGCCTTCGACTCTTGAATCAATCAACACGAAAAACCTTTGTGGTGGTGCTTGGTTTCGGCATTTCTTGAACAAACACAACCAAAAAACCCTTGGGGTCTTGGTTTTTAATACGAATACATCGAGCAATAGAGAGAGGAAGGAGTCGAGAATTTTTAGGGAATAATAGTTGTCAAGTTATGAGAAAATTAAACACCATAATCCTCTATTTATAGCCTCCTAAACTTGGCTTGCAAGTTAGGTAATTCTACCTCCTCTTGAGATTAAGAAATAATTGGCTAAGGGAAAAAAGAAATAAATCCTATACTTTCTTTTTCTCCATAATTGCATATTAGTCCTTCTTTTAACTATTACGGCTCTAATATTACCTCCCTTTAAATATTTATTAACATTTAACATTCATTAAGCTTTATCACTTAAATATATTACATTTAATATATTTATTATTAGTTGTTTTACGTATTAACGCGTGCGTCCCCGTAGGCTCAAATAAATTCCCGGACATATATTATTTAAACGTGGACATAATCCAACAGCTCCCACTTGGACATGTATCAAATAATATAATAACATTAGTAAGCGTCTAGCAATACGTCAATGCTCCTAGAAATATCTAAATGTGGTTTCATAAAGTCACAGATAAATGATTTATGTATTTATAATCCCTTTGTTTCAGATACCGTGTTAAAAATGGATATGGATCTAAGTCATTCCATTATTTAACGATTCTGTTTCTCGTATATATGATTAATCAAGATTACCAAAAATCATTGAGACATATCTACCTGAGTTTTTGGGTGCGGCCACACATACATCTGATTAACCCTACGAGGGGCCTAGTGGCATCATACTTCAACTATTGAAGGAACAAATTCTATATTGACTACAAGTGTCATGTCATATGCTTCATAATCACTTCTGAAATAGTCTTATTAAGCTTCCTCATTCAGGGTATACTTTAAACTACAAAATCAAGAAGATTATCTCACATGCAAGACCTACTTGTATCTCAAGTCTAAGGATTTAGTAAATCAAAATCACTTACAAGATTCACTTGATGACGACGATCCATAAAGTGATGATCTTGTTAGTTGGGGAAGTCAATATTCATCTTATGAATATCATGTGAGTTTGGCGGACACATCCTTTAATATCTAAGATATCACCAATCACTCAGATTTGTCTTAATTTAACAATATTCCCATATTGTTAATCGACAACGGACTAATTTAGAATAATAAATATTATTCATGGATTAAACATGCAAATATATGACACAATTTATATTAAATATAACCACATACCAAGTATCATTATCATTAATAAAATTGTCTTAATCATCCCTTATCAAAATACTAAAATAGATCCATAATTGCATGATTAATTTAGTTAAGATCATTGCTCTAAGATACGACTATCATAATCTTGTTGACAAGGCTTTAGATTTCTTATTTCCAACTAGCTTTGATCTTTTGGAATTTTTTTTAAATTACTTTATTTTTAAGAATTCAATTAATGAAGTTCTTGAATATATATAATGATTGTTTGTTCATTCAAATATTTCAATATTAACACACTATATCTCATAAGGTGTGTGACATCAACTATTGACAACAATCATCTTTCGCAACTTCTAAAAGTGTAAAGTATTCTTATTCTTTAATGTATAATCAAACTTTGCGCTCTGTCGAGCACAACTAGTCCACATGTCATCATCAAAAATGAAATTCCATACCATGAGTAGTATTGAGTTGTCATCTTCAATTTGATTTTGCATCCGTCGTGCACAAACAACCCCATGCTTTTAAAATCCGTAAAACGATGAAACATATCTTAATAATGTTTGTCACCTCATGAACTCCAATGTTCATTAGGTTACTTCTATTGCACAATATAATTGTCATAATATATTATCCTTAGTTTTTTTCATTACTATGGACATATCATTAATGCTTAGGAATGATTATCAAATCCAACTATTCTATTAAAATATTAAATCATAATTATCTAATAACTTTCGATTACAATACCAATGTGTCAAAATCATCTTGCATGCATTCAGGATCAACTATTTCTCAACACAAGATGATGTACATAAACGAATCTTTTGTCCAAACTTAAGATTTCATTCCATGTTACATCTTATCAAAAGATATGTATCAATTGAGACTTTCTAAATGGATATTGTGTCAAATTGTGTGGAGATTTATATACGCATATGTTCTTAGAATAAAACATATATTTAAGGTTATTTTGCATTTAATTTCCTAAATCTTTCAGGTGAAGGAAACCTGAACATAATACTCCCACTAGCTTTTAGGAATACCCAGGAGTTATCTTAATTATAATTAAAATTTAAATCAACTAAGTGATTTTTTTAATAATAAACTTAAGATTCTTCTCCTAGATGCTTGCAATGATCCATGTTTGGATTTTTGCCGTTTGTACACTTTATAAAGATTATATGAATTCATAAACTCTTTTGATTACTAACCGTCCTCGCAATAGTAATCATTCAAGAAAGAGTTTTAAATTCCATTGTCATATTTCATCTATATGAACACTAGTATGACAATCTACCATCTTTATATAATTAATGCGCATAGAAAAACTATTTAATCAAAAACAATTGCTTGCGTATGATTAAAAATTCTATCATAATGCATGCATTAAAAATGTGTAACACATTGTCCTTATGAGTTTAAAAATCCAAGAACCATAACACTTGGGTTTTTGTGTTTTCTCTTTTAAGAATACCTCATTTTAACTTTCACAGTCCAAACCGGTTTAGTTAAAGATCAATCAAGTTCCAAAAATGATTATCTTTATGAACAACATCGTAACATTCATAGTTTGAGTCATTAATCAAATTCAAAATTCAAAAATGCATCTTAATGGTTTCACCATGATACCAAATTCAAAATTTAATAATGCATCTTTAATGATTAATAGGTTCACTATAATCCTGTGACTCATATTCCTCAATATTGATATAACATTTATCAATCAAGTATTTGAGGTATCCTTATGGATCTATGAACGGAAATTATATCATTATAAGGTTTAACATTTAAAGCCTCGATATGATATTCACTAGTGTGTTTAGAAGGTTATGTATTTTGTATTTTTATCTCTTTCAGATCTAAAAATGCTCCTACCTGCTTTTTGTAATTTTAGACTCTTCTATAATTATTTGATTGGTAGAGGGACATTACAAGATACATTGATAGTTCTTGAGTTTAATTTGTTAATGTCATTCTTCATAAGACTTTTAACAAATTCAGAACTTCAATTTCTTATGACTTAATGTGAGTCATCACATTCCATAATCATAATGGTGTTCTTATTAACCTGCTAGGTTGGAGGTTTTATTGAGTAATACAAAAAGACCTACTCAATTTCAAACCTTGACGATTTGGAGGGTAAATTATTTAAGTTTTATATAAATCAGATTTTTTCAAATAAAAAAATTTGATTTAACACTCTAGACATACCATGAATATGTGGTATTCTATGAGTAAGTTTTATTGTGAGACTTTATCACAATCTTTTAAATAACTTAATACTCTTTAGGTCACATACTTATCAATTGCCTCAACTATTTTTGTAATTATAGTGAATTTAAAAACCTAATTGCATGCAATAATGGTTTACGCTTTAATCTAGTTCAAGAACTCTATCCATGTTAAGTATACATTATTTTGCCTTTGAACAATTCAAGGACTTTTGTTCATATCATAGACAAAAGATATAAGTTACTTTATGTTATAAGTCTTTCAACATTTTTAAGACTTCATGTTTATTAATTTATATTAAACATAAACTTTATTTAACTAAGAGTTAACTTGAACATCAACTCTTGTCTGCAATAGTTGATTCCAAGTTTAAAACAAGTTTACTTCAATTATTTGGGACATTCAAGAGCCACATAAACCTTTTACTTGAAGTAGTATTTAGATCAATATTACTTTATTATTTTGGACATTCCAAAAACACATAAACATTTTACTTGAAGTAGTCTTTATTTCATATCTTGACATATGTTCCTGATAGGCAATAGTCCTAGTAGATTATTAGTTTCTTACCTTTACGGTCAGGATAAGGAGAAACATTTAATCATTTGTTCTTTTGTCATGTGTTGTACCTTGCTCACAATGTATACGGCTTTTACTAGTTCAAGAACTCTTTCCATGGTTAACTATACATATTTATGCTTTGAACCCTTTCAAGGACTTTTGTTCATGTCCATGCCAAGAAGATATAACTTACTTTTATGTATTATAAGTCTTTCAACATTTAAAGGACTTCTTGTTTATTTAATTTACATATATTTAACTAAAGTAACTCTAAACATCAACTCTTGACTTCAATAGTGATTCCAAGTTAAACAAGATTACTTCATTATTTGGGACATTCCAAGAGCACATAAACCTTTTACTTGAAGTAGTATTTAAATCAAGATTACTTTCATTATTTTGGACATTCCGAAAACACATAAACATTTTACTTGAAGAAGTCGTCATTTCATATCTTGACATATGTTCTGAATAGGGCAATAAGTCCTTGTAGAAATATTAGTTTCTTACTATGGTCAAAGAGAACATTTAATCTTATTGTACTTGGGTCTGTGTTTTACCTTGCAAACAACAAAGATTCTTCCACTTGTGATGGCACAACATCATTACATGTGTCAAAACAACACGACATTCGTTTGTTTATATGAACAATATGATAGTGTCACAGATATTAGCATTACAAGTAGATATTGAACCACTTTGTTTAATAAGAAATAGTGCACGACTATCCTTAATACCATGAGTGTGTATAGTTGGAAAACTATATATTATCTCAAGATAAGCGAGAAATAATCTGGGTTACTACTAAGATAATAAACCTTGTAGCTCCCACTGAATTAGACAACATTACATTAATGTCTTATTCAGAAATAAATCATGATGCTCCCACTAGATTTGACAACATTGTAAGTGTTCCATAACCAGTGAAAACAAATAGTGATCTATTTATTTTCCAACTTTCTGTGAAATCTTAATTAGTAGCAATGTACTTGGATTTCAAAATTTCTACTATGTAGATGAGGGACTATCATCCATTGCTATTTTATTAACTTGAAAATTAGGCATGCAATTTCCTCCTTAATTTTGATTTAAGACAAACAACTAGATACCATCATTCCTAGTTTGCTTTACCGCTTTTGCTGGTAGTATTGATATTTATAATCTAGAAACTCATAAACATCTTACATTAAAGATGTTATTATTTGATAGTTTAAGAACATATTCTCTAGTTCTCCGTTGATTATATGTTTTAAAGTATCTCAACACCGACTAAGGGTGATGAAATCTGTATGAAAAGATAAGTCTTGCAATATACTTATACACTTATGTATTTCTATGAGTTTGATTTCATTAGGGACAATTCCTACGTTCCTGTATAACTTCCGGAGCAAGCAAAAGATGATAGGATGGGTTCTCCATGTTCCTTACAAGGAAAGGATGTTCGGTTTGGACTTCTCTCAAGAAAGACAAAAACTTTGTTTTACGGTTTATCATTGCATTTATTTTTTACTTATTTATAGATCGCAAAAAAATTAATTTTTAGTATTTTCGATAATATTCCTTATAGAAAATTAACTACCCATGTTTAAACTTTTTAAACAATTAATTTTCTAAAGGCTAGGATCATACTTGACATACCACCATCACATCAGTTGATCTACTAGCAATGGTGTATTCAAAAGGTATTATAACGAATCCATAATTGCCACGGTGCAATTCTATGAACCTTATGGGACTTACTTTATTACATCATAATATACTAGTAAGCATGTTTTATCCCATCTTTGCATCGAGTTTAAGGTCTCACCACTAAACCGATTAAGTCATCCAATCAAGAACTATGATTATGTAACACTAACGTCTCACGGAATAAAGTGTTATAATCACTTGGGGATTCTAATCTACATTTGTTTTCCACGCCATAGTTAAAATAAAAAGCATCTGCAAGCGTTCCTTCAAATTGGTTCGGCAATAACTTATTTATAAGTGTATATTATTTGACCGTCGTGTCAAATATGTACGAAGAAAGCATTGACATACATCTTCGTATCATAAATTTTAATAAAATTTTACTCAATTAAGTTATTTATTATGTTATCACTTATATTCTATACATCTCATGTATAAATAGTGTTACCTTTTAAAAAATTAACATTTTAACGTGTTTTTAAAACTTAAAGATTTTATATTTTATCGCGGGAATAGATTAAAGAATGGTTAAAACCCATTCAAATCTTAGACCATTCACGACTTCCTAAATAGTATGCAAGGTAAGGAAACTACAATGTAGTCAGGTATTATAAGGTAATGGTGTCTACAAGACCGAAGTCTTGATGAGTCTCCCCGAACCTTATCCTTTGCAATATGTAGTACTTTTGCATTTTACGTCATTGATAAAAAAATAAAACTTTTAATTTGAAAACACGTTATAAACTATTAAATTACGATGTGCTCGTCGGGGAACCTGAAGGCCATGATTATCGGATGTAAGCCGAACCCAAATTGACACATAAGACTTCAATTAATAGTCTATAATAAATCTTATTTCATAATTTATTAGTCATGTTTATATTTGTTTTTTGAAAAACCCTTCTTATTTTCTCACAAGTCCAATACTTAAAATAAAAATAATATAAACACAAAACTAATACACATAACACTTATTAAAAAAAACAATTAACAATTAAGTCATGCAAATATCAATTATGATCCTAATTATCTAATAATTAAAAACATGTATATATTCATATAAGGCTCATTCGTCCAATGACTCCGGCCACATCCATCGATATAATCGATTGCGTAAGCCATATAAAAATATATACCACATAGCATATAAAATTTTAAGCAACTTTTAGGCCCCATTAAGATATAGCCAAGGTCTTTCCTAGCTTTTAAAGTCGTGGATCTTACCAAAACAAATTTAATGTCTATGTTTTAATCTTGATCATTATATTTGCATAAATCTTTAACAATTAACAAGATTTATATCACATATCCCTCCATGATAAATTGCATGTATTTATCATGGATGCCGCATTAACAATTAATTTAAACATAAAACCGATCAATTAACAATTAAACACATCAAGTTTTAATCTTATAAAATTGCATACAACCTATAATTCGTCTAATTAATTTTAATAAAGATTGAATCTTGATGCACAAAGATCGAATCTTTATGCATAAAACGCCCAAAGGGCTTAAAAAATTAATCAAGAACCCCAATTTTTTGTCAAATTTTATTACTTGTAACTACAAATTCTACACGATGGCTCGTGATGCCACTGTTGGGTTTTTATAACTATTAACCATTTAAAGCACGAGTACGCAGCGGAAAGATTAAACACGTATAGAATTATGTAATTAACAAAGGGATCAAGAAAGCGTGTATCTTTTAGCAATAAACGACACCGTTCTTGAATACACGCATGCGTATAATAAATGATACCATGCTAAAACCACCTAAGATCTAAAGTAAGATCTCTCTACTTCAACACACACAATACGTTCTTAGCAAACAATTAAGTATGCTAGTACTAGTAGTGATAAAACCACCAAACGCCTTCGACTCTTGAATCAATCAACACGAAAAACCCTTGTGGGTTGTTGGTTTCGGCGTAAGACACAAACCGAAAACCTTGGGGTTTAGGTTAAACGATCGAGCAATAGGGAGAGAAGGAGAGAATTTTAAGGATTAGTTTTCAAGTTATGAGAAAACTGAACACCATTAATCCTCTATTTATAGCCTCCTAAACTTGGCTTGCAAGTTAGGTAATTTCACCTCCTCTTGAGATTAGGAAATAATTGGCTAAGGGAAAAAAGAAATAAATCCCATACTTTCTTTTTCTCCATAATTACATATTAGTCATTCTTTTAACTATTAACGACAAATATAACTCCCTTTAAATATTTATTAACATTTAACGTTCGTTAAGCTTTATCACTTAAATATATTACATTTAATATATTTATTATTAATTGTTTTACGTATTAACGCGTGCGTCCCCATAGGCTCAAATAAATTCCCGAACATATATTATTTTTACGTGAACATAATCCAACATTACCGATTACTGATAAGTTTACATGTTCGCACTAGCATTATGTTCGTTTTTTTTTTTTTTTTTGTTTTTTTTTTTTTCTTTTTTTTTTTTATTCTTTTTTTTTATGTTTGTTTATTTTTTTCTTTTTTTTTTTTATTTTTTTTTTTTTTTTTTATTTTTCCTTTTTTTTTGTTCTTTTTTTTTTTTTTTTTTTTTTTTTTTGCCACTGGGGCCAAAAATTTAAAAGTGTGCCCTTTAAACGTAGGACATAGACCGATATCCAAGACGTCTTTAAAAAGAACAACACCGAATACCAACAATTTATGATAAAAATGAATAATGAAGTGCGGTCTTTGCTAATATAAAATTTTAGTTTGATGATGTTTTTCTTTGAAAAATTAAATCATATTGAAATCTCCAGTTTTTGTGTGAGATACTAATTGAATTTTTATTTTAATGTTTGTTGCTTAAGTGATATGTTGTTTTATTTTTTTTGAACGGCGGCATATTATTAGAAAAGAACTAGCAAGGCGCTAGAAATTACAAAGGCGATTTAAGCCAGTCAGTCCAACTAATACATTTCTTTCCTCTAGATTTTAACCAAGAAAAAGAAAAACACTGAATGTTATCAAAAACTTCACATTTTCTCATGTCTTGAGAATTGAAAATGTGGTTATTCCTAAAACGCCAAAGCATCCAACAAGTGGCGGCGAAAATGACATAAGCTCGGTCTTTCTCGACTTTTGAAGCTTTCCACGAGGTGTACCATATGTCTCATTCATCACAGGAAGATAACGTCGGGATTTTAAGGTCACACCAACCATGAACAAGCCTTCAAATATTGGAAGCTGCACTACAAGAGAAAAAGGCATGAGAATTGGACTCAACATGCTCGGAACATACTGGACATAATATCGAATCAATATCCAAACCACGAGATGAAAGGTTAAGACGATGAGGAATACATATTGGTTGTATTCTTGTATTAGTTTACTAGTTTTAATACCCGTGCATGCACGGGGTTTAAACATATTGTTTTTTTAAAATATATATATAATTTTTATTTTTTCTGTTTTATAAGTTATGTATAGAGTATTATAGAAATTATATGAAGAGAATAAATTTATTAAATCTTTTATAAATTACGTAGTAAGATAATTAGTAATATATATATTTTTTAATTTTCTTGTTTTTTGATTCGATATTGTAAGCCAACTAATCCTAGCGAAACTACTCTTTTAGGTAGCCCGGAGTCGGCTGAAGTGAACCTCCGAAGCCATAAGGGGATTAATTATCTCCTCGTTATATTCGAATCATTGTCTTCCACTTTAGAAAATATGTCAATGAAATAAATACTTTTTCAGAAATTCAATTGTTATAATTTTAGTACGTATTAAACCAAAAGAAAATAAATGTAATTTCTTCCAACCCATCAATGAATAGTTAGAAAACCTTTTTTTCTTTATTTACGATAATTTATGTGCTTCAGTGTTTTTCTCTTTGGTTGTACAACATGATTTTATGCCGACAATGAAAAATTCACTAAAAAGTCTTCGGGTATATTTGGAATGTGATTAAATAATGTTAAATCTTTGTTGGAAGTAAAAATTGTTTGCATTTGTTGTATTTTAAAATATAAAGTCTAGGGGTATAAAATTTAAAGGGTTATTTGTTTATTTTTTAAAGTTATAATAAATTTTGTAAATTTACACTTAACTTCATATAATTTATTTAAAAATAAACCAATAAATTTTTCTTAATTACCTCCTCTTTTTTTAAGTTTTTGTTTTCACAAATTTGACACATATATTTTTATGGGATTTTTTTCTCCATCAGATTTCTTTACCAATTTTTTTTAATTTTGACCAAATTTATTCAATTTTGACTTTTTATTGACCAATCAGATCGCACGATTTTACCTACGTGGCAAAATCAAGCGTTCTGATTGGTTCATTTTTCTAATTCATAAGATTCAATTTGATATAAAACTCCGAAATGATGTAATTCTTTTATTATATAATTCAATTTTGACTTTTTATTGACCAATCAGATCACACACTTTTGCCTACGTGGCAAAATCAAGCGTTCTGTAGTTCATATACACATATCCATGATTCAATATTCATTTCTTTTGAGGTTATCTTGGGTAAAACCTTGATTATTCATTATACTAAGATGTCGAGGAGGATCTGGGTGGTGTGGTTTGTTGTCGCCATTGAACGGCTTGCGAGTTTTTGTCACGGCGCACACCGTTTCGTTGCTTGCGTCGTTCAACCTCGCGCCGTTCCAACCAGCCCATGCGGTTCATCCTTTTTTATTAATTTTTTTTATAAAGTAGCCGTTATGTTTTTGAAAATTATACCCCAAAAAATCCTATTTTTACCCTTTAAAAATCATATAAATACCTCATTATTATTTCATACTTCACAGTGTTCACACACACTTCCAATATATTATATAACATACACTTTTCTACTTCTCTTATTTTTTTCTCTCCAAAAAAATGAATCCGAATCAATGGGTCAAATTCTGGGCTCGTCTTCGAATCCGACCAATAATCCGGGCTCCTCCTCTCAACCTCCATACAACCAAATGCCTTACTATCCCAATTTTCAAACCTCATTTGCTAATCCCGACGAACTTTCGCTATTTAATCAATGGAAAATGCAACAACAAATGCAATTTAACCAATTTTCTCAACAACAACAACCACCAAACCAAGGCATCGCTTCCCAACCACAATCCGACCAACAATCCTACCACCTTGTTGACGAAACCGAAGAAGAAAATGAAGCCGAGCCGATCCCGACCCCGACGTCGAAAAAAACACGTGGCACCCGTTTGAAGTCGAAGTCGAAAAAACAAAGAAAAGGAAACACAAGTCGAAGCGAAACGAGCTCGAAATGTGTGGAGTCAAGCCGATGAGTTGATTTTTGCGGAAAGTTTTATTCAAATTTTCGAGGATCCAAAAACCGGTTGTGATAAAAAAAATGAAACGTTTTGGTATAAAATTCTCGATGTGTACAATGCCGAAGCCACGAAACGCGGCAACATTGAGCGTACCAAAAACACGTTGACGGGAAAGTGGACTCCAATGAATGCACATGTTCAAAAGTTTAATCAATTGGTGTCGGAAACGCTTGTTCATAGTGGGGAGAACGATGACGATTGGATGACGAGGGTGGAAATATTGTTTAAAACTTATACGAATGTGGATTATAAGCACAAGAGCGCTTAGCTTTTTTTAAAAGACAAGCACAAGTGGAAAAACCCCGAATCGACATTGGCAAGAAGAAATCGTCTTCGGGTTACCGGCGAGGAACCAGAGCATTTTAGAGAAGATGCGTTGCCTCGGCCACCCGGGTTACAACGAATTTCAAAAAGTCAACGTTTCGGTTCTAACTTGACCGCTAGTTCCGGTTCTCACCTAATGATGTATCCAGAATTCATGAAAGAACAATAGGAGTTAGACCGCAAAGAAAAATGAAGGTGATTGAGCGAGAGACGAACGAGAGAATGAAGTTATACCATTCTCAAAAGATTACGGAGGACATGAGAGTGCTACAAATCGACACACGCGAAATGGATCCGGTCGATACAGCTATCATCAACCTCCAAAAGTAACGAATACGAGCGATATATCAACCACCAACACCAAACTAGTCGACGCAGATCGTTAACTTAATGTTTTTTTAGTGTTTTTAATTTTAATGTCTTTTGTTTCATTTTATTTTTTATTTTTATGTAATGTTTTTTTATTTAATGTAATGTTTTTTATTTTAAAGAATTAAATTTTAGTTATTAATTTTTTTTTACCCAACAGCACCAGAAATTGTGGTGCCAACGGATGCCCCAGCAAATGTGATGACGTTCAGTTTCTCTGATGCTGTTGAGCATTTTGCTGACATGGTATTACTTTTTGGGGATTTTTGCCGACGACTCCACTGTTGTCAGCTCTCTAAGTACTATTTAAGTCACACAAACTTAGGAAAAGTAAAATATAAAAGATATTACTGTGTCGATCATCATCCTGGAAAAAAGAAGTTATGAAAAGTACGTGAAATATAACAGTCAAGTAAATATTACGTCTGTTTACAAAAAGCACAGAGAAGAAACCATACGTTTTTCCTGTATGGGCTAACTCTCCAAATTATGTTTCATACCATTAGTATCACAAGCTTAACCGTTGGATCATTCTCGTACGCTTTCAATTTCTGAAATATTTTATTAATTAGTGGACCGTATTTGGCCATTGTGTTATTATAGGCGGGGTCGGTCGTGACCTTTTTGATGCGTTGGGCGAGCCAGAAAAAATATGCCTCGTGTAAACAAAAAAACACGGTACTTTTTGGGGTTCAAAA
>BQNB010119912.1:0-20732 GCA_026074375.1 Tanacetum coccineum
GTGAGAAATGAAACAATAGTCTTTTAAGAGACCTTGAGTGGCTAAGGAGGGTTGTGCATTGCATCACTAGGTCCATGATGACTATCTTCAATACCCAACAACAACTTAGTGTTTCTGATAGCATATGTATTGACCCGGTTTCTGCCTAAGTGTAAGGAGGGCTTCTTTCTTCTCACCTTTTATCGTTACATTTCTTTTTCATTCTTCAACCCCTTTAATGCTTACCAAGACTTCATCACTAACACCTTGTTGGGTTTGTTCCAGTGTTAGCTCTGTCTTAGTCTGCATTATCCTCTTTCTCACTTTTACTCCTTTTGTATCATACCTAAGGACTTCTATTCTATCTAATGGAATGTCCATGGGTAGATCCCTTCGGTTCTGGCTGGATCATGGGAACAAACACCTTGTTGGGTTTGTTTCAGTGTTAGCTCTGTCTTAGTCTGCATTATCCCCTTTCTCACTTTTAATCCTTTTGTATCATACATAAGGACTTCTATTCTATCTAATGGAATGTCCCTGGGTAGATCCTTCCGGTTCTGGCTGGATCATGGGAACAAATACCTAACCTTAACCACCTTATAACTTTATAAAATTAATTACATGGTCGGTCTTTGGGTATTGTTCTCGTCGCCTTAAAACCATTTAAAACTTAACCAAGGTACTGATAAATTAAATCAAAACTTTTTGTACCTTGATGTTTTCTTTTCGAAAATTGGTCCCCCTGCATATGTGTATCGGTATACGAAAGTGTTTTGCACATACGAGGAAGAAGCTACACTAGAGTCACTAGATCACATCATTAGCCTTATATTTTAATCATATTTTCTCCCCTTATCAAAAATATCAAATCCCTTGATATTTTGGATATCAATTGAGGGCATGCTTGGTTGGATGTTATGGGTACTAAGAAATGGGAAAGATAATCAAAAGTGATGCTTGGTTAGAGATAATGGAATTTTCGATTACCCAAAACTGAGTAATACACCATTCCTCTACAATTTGAGGGGTATGAAAATTTAAACTCACTTTTTGCACTTGACTGCCAATTTATTTTTTAACTGCTACAATTTATCTCTTTTTGCTTCGTCTTTTCCCTCCTTTGATTTTTTATCGATGGAATCAGTAACCAATTCATCTTCATTAATTCTTTAGTGATATTTATTGCAATAGTAGTTTCAAAACGTCATAACAAATGTTCATCTGTTTTTTCCTTTGTTTTATTTTTTTCTCTTTTGTTTATCATAGATTTGTTATGCTTCTGATATTAAAATCTGGATTTTTCAATCACTATAATGCAACGTTGATGATTATATATGTTGTGCTAATATTTTCAAAAAGAACTTTTTTCATTCCTCAACATTAACAAGCAACATTATATGCAATGAAATGATCATTGCATTCCTTTGTATTATCATTACCTTTCCCTTTTTCATTCCTTAATTTCAACCAAGCGCCCCCTCATATATATTTGAAAACTGTTTGGGCAGAAAAATGTTTTGATTATTGACAAGCCTTATCAGAAACATTTTAAATGCTCTCCCTCTTTTGGTAACTTTCTACACCAAGCTGAACATCCTCGACTCTTCTTTTGATGATGAGACTTCTAGTGAACATAACGCATAGCCAACCGCTAGATTAATAATACTAAGGACTTCAGCGAAGTTGGAATAACTTGTGTTGGTGAACAACAAGAAGAAGCAAATAGATCCACAAATGTCATTCAAGTGTAGATTAACAAAGTCACCTTCTTTGAACTTGTATAATTGTCGATCAGCTCTTCTCACCACAATTTCTTCTAATAAACCATAACCGTGCAATTTGTTGACCTTCACACTTTTCACACTCAGAATCTTCAGATGAGAGTAGACATCATGCTTCGAGAAACTGTTGAGGTGAGATTTATAGAATAGTTGATGCTTGGGTCCTAATGCTTAATTCCTCGTTCAGCATCTTTGTCATAACCTACTTTTGTTTCACTCCATAAACTCGGGATCATGTCATCTATACCCACTAACTCGTATCTTACAACCTTCGTCTTTGTAATTGACGTAGTATACTTCTTCTTTGGATCTGATGATTTCAGAAATTTAAGGTCGTTGTTGAAGAAATAATATGAAGGTATTGTTATTCGACCTGGACGACCTTTATAGGAAGAGGTTTACTCAGGTCAAAGGGACATCGATCTCCTTCAGGATTGTTCCAGTCAAGTTGGTCAGACAACGCTTTGTAGCATTCTTCCATGTTGTACTCGAGCTCAATGCTATTCTGACATGTGCCTTTCAGAAGATTGTATAGACAAGGGAAAAAAACAAACGCAATTAATTTGAGCATTGTAAGCTTGTCTATCTTCAGACGATTCAACACAAACTTGGAGAAATCAATAGGAGTAGCCATGAGTTCATCAACTGATTTTCCTTTGTTCTATTCTGGATCTGGAGTAGGTGGCCTTAGAGGTTGTGTGAACCAGCTATGTTTAGGTGTAGGTTCATTTTGTGGTTGATCAACATCATTAACCACATCATCATTTGAAGCATCCATAATTACCTCTTCAGTAGGTTCAACAACTGACTCTTTTGCATGCACAAACTTATTAGATTTTGAACCTTTAGTTGAAGCATTACCTTTGGAGGTTTCCTTAGTGGCAGATGTCTTCTTGGATGACTCTGACTCTTTGGTTCTTTTCCTTTTATTTTTCTTACCTGGTTTGGTCCAACAGAAGGGTCTTCGTCTTTGTCATCACCATCATGATCTCTTTTTCTAGAATTTTCTCTGGATCCGCTGGACCACGTGTAATAACATCATCAAGGCACACTGAATTGAATAAAACATCAAATAAGGCTTGACGCTTATCACGTGTCAGATAGGAGCAACTTTTGTCCATCTTTTCAAAGAGAATCATCTTTAGTTCATATTCAGATAACGACTCTGCTGCCTTGAGAGAAGATTGAGCTTGAGAGGAAGATTGGGCAACTACTATTAGAGTCTTCTCAAGTGCTTTATTTACATTGCTTTGAATCACTGGCGTAGCTAAGTCAGATATTGCCTTTAGTAGAAACTTTGGCAATAGATACTTGACCTTATTAATAACGTTTGCTTGTATTGACTCTTCAATGACATCCTTGTAATTAACTTGATGAGGATATTGTTGTATAAGTTCTTTAGTATTTTTTTGAAGCACCTTTTGAAATGCATCTCCCAAACTGGATCTAAGATATGCATTTACAGCTGACGGTATTTCAGATCTTAGTGAACCAAAGTGTGTTGTAGTATGGTCAGCCTCTTTGAGCTCTTGAACATCTTTCTCCAAGAAAGATACTCTTTGAATGATAGTAGGGAGTGGATCTGGAATCGTTGTAACAGCAGGATCTACAGTGGTGATTAGTGGTGTAGGGATTGGTGTTGTTTGTTGTTGTGAACATGTGATATAGTGGAGACATAGTGAGGTGGAGGAGGAGTTATTGTCAAAGTTACTGTAGGAATTTCTGATATTGGTGAGAGAAAAGCGGGATTAGAAATCACCGAAATAGGGACAGTGAGGATTGATGGAGACTGGATATGTGGTATCTCTTGTTGGATTTGAACGTCCAATAAAGAGTTAATCTCAGCATCTGCAATATCCTATTAATTTCAAACCTGTAGATCTTATCAAAGAAAGGTTAAGAAATTGATTACCTAAACCTGAAGATACAGATAAGATGGAGCTTGATGGAGGAAGTTCAGCTTTCTTGTTATCATCCTTTACTTCTTTTGTCTTTTCAGCATCTGCCTTTGCCGTATAAGTAATTTCTTCATCACTGTTCCAATTCGTGAGCAAACTTCAGCATCCTTTATCTCCTTGTCCACATAGTCTCGCACATATTCATCACCTCGCACAAATTCATCATCAGTTTCCTCATCGCCAATCTCTTTAATATCGATACTTTTGTCATCATCATCATCATCATCATCTTTCTTCTCTTCCTCTTCATCAGAATATACCCAATCAATCTCTTCATCAACATTTTCTTCTTCAGAGTTATGTTTTCTGATCCCTAATCAAGTATGACATTAGTTTTGGCTTTTAGAAGTAATCTTTTCCTCCTCGGGAATCCCCCTGTTTAGCGACCATTTCCATCAATTAAGGTTTTTTTGAGAATGACTGTTGACTCATCGGGAACCCCTAGTTTAGTACCAGTTCCTTCACTTGAACCTCTAACATATGGCTGACTTCTTGTGGACTTTCTGCTGGCTTTGAGTGCTTGCATCGTGTCAGCAGCTAGTTGTTATTCAGGAGTTAGTGTTTGAACACCCTTTAGCTTCTGAGACGGATCAGGAGACATCTTCTTTGTCACGCTAGAAGTATCTCTGAAGGCAATACCCGATGGTCTTCTTCTAGCAGTCTCGTGAGTCCAGATTTAGTCACAATCAATTCATGAGTAGCATGGACTTGCCTTGTTGCTTCCTCTTCTGTAGCCTCAGTTAAGGTCATAGATTTTCCTGACTCCAAAGTGACATATGGTTCTGAAATGATGTTGTCCTCGGCAGAGATTGAGACTTTCTTCTTAATTACTCTTTTACTGCTAGTTCGTTTTCTAGCAGGTTCAGAGTCAGATTCATCAGACACTTCAACACTTGCAGGCTTCGGAGAGACAGCTGCCTTCTTGCCTTGTAACCCTTTACCTCTGGTTTTCTTCAGAGTTATCAAGCCAGTGGAGTATTTGATGAACATCTGATAGGTCTCAGATTGCTTGATATTATCGATTAGCATTGCGTCTGGAATTGCTCTTCCATATTCTTGAACGCTTTTTCAATTCTACAAACTTCATTCAGCTCAGAACAACACCTCAATCCTTGATTGCATGAATACTAGAGGGTAGTGCTATGGAACAAATTTTGAATAAGAGGAAAAGGGTTGAATTGACAGATTTTGGTGAAAATAGGCATAAGGCATTGAATTCGACGTATTGCTTTTCTTCAACTGCATATTGTCAATCTGATATGAGAAGTCTTCCCAAATCAACTCAGCAAAGTCGACGTACTTCTTGTGAACAAGCCTCATAATCAATCAACTACTAGGACTGCCGAAGTCTGTCCTTGATAGTTGTCTTCCCAGAAAGGCATTTGTTGATGATGGATGCTAAGGTTCTCCAAGGTTGGTGCATATTATTAATGAACATTTATGGCAGATGAGTCAGTACTCCCTTGTAGCTGAGTCCAATGAGAAAGGTGAGTAGTTCCTCTTCAGATGGAGGTACACTGAACTTTTTTCCTGGAACTCTTGGGCAAATATTTAGAGCCTGGCGGAACACCTCAACATCAACTAGACACTTCTTGTTAGCCAGCTTAAACTCCTAGAATGTAGACTCCTTGACCTTGGAAACTGTGTGCCAAAATTGCTGCATGTAGATTTCTAGCACATCAGCAGAGGCAAGGAAGGCCTTGTAGAAGGAAGTGTTCTTGATAACGTCAAGGATGACTTGGTAAGTCCCTTCCTTTGGAGTCATAGTGGGATCAATTCTTATGTTTGTGAACTATCATGACTCCTGCTGCTATGGGTAACCAATCTCTTTCAACTAGCAGCAATTGAATTGCATCTTGATTCATGATTCTGCTTAAGAATTATCTAATATAGTTTATATACACAACAAATATATACTACTAACTTGATTAATTATCCTTGAAGATGTGATTGATTTAGATGAATATTGTGTTTAGGTTTCATGCATGTATGTCCAATTTATCACACTAATTGAATAAGGTCAACTATGGTTTATGGTCAATGTCTACTGACTAAGTCAATTGACAAATCAAAGTCAACCTAAGTCAAACATTCAATCAGCGATCACACAGAGTCAATCATGACATATGTTGCAAGATAACAAAGCAAACATGTTTCATACAAATTTTGAAAAATTTGGGCAAAGTTTCTTTTCATAAAACTGTAATGTTTCGCATGATTTGTTACACCTGTCATGTTTCGCATGTTTTATGTAATTACATATTTCGCACAGTTTATGTTAGAACATATTTCGCATAGTTTGTGTTAGAACATATTTCGCGACGTTTATGTTAGACATTGATTGGTATCTTTGTCTTAATATTAGCAAATATGTTGAAAAGTTCGTTGTTAATAACAACCTCTAAGGCTATTGTTATCACTTTCTATAATGTATCTACGCTCGAAACAAATGAAACGGCTAGTGATTTTCGTCAAATGTTTCACAACTAGGATTGCTTTTTCCGTTTATTTGTTTTTTTCTCACAAAAAATGCTAAAAGTAGCACTAAGGGCTACATACGAGAGACATTATGACATGCATTGAATATTTGTATCTTAATAATAAGTTACTCACCCTAAACATTTTTTTCGTAAGCATAAATACATTTTTCATAAGTAGGTAAAAATGTGCTTATTTTGTATTTTTTGATTGTCATCTAGTTTAAATGAACTTTTGCACTCATTGTAACCATTATTTTTCTATAAATAAATTTAATTGAAAATTTCTACAAGAGTTGTTAGTTTTACAGATATTATTACATTGTTTACAAATCAGCAAATTCAAATACTAGCTTAAAAAACATTTATTTCTAAACAGCATATAAGTAATTATTTTTATGCTAAAGCAGAAGGAATAAGCATCAAGAAACACCCACTAAAAAGAGTGACTTTAAAACGTGCTATAAACGTTTGTTGTAAAAATAATAATTTTCCGGATAGCTTCACTTTAAAGAGAAGGAGGATAAATACTTATCACGAGTCATTGTGTCATAACCAAAATGTAAATATTTTCATATAAACATGTGATAAACTTATGTGATGAGGTGGTAAAACTTCACTAAGTTTTACAAATTTCTAGGTAGTGTACCTAACCGTTGTAGTGTAATATAGACAAGACACGGGGGTTGTTATCGTTCTCTAGGGAATAACGTGTAAAGGTTCAAACTAGATGTAACTAAGGTCTACGGGTTAAAAGAAGAATATTTTTGTATTTTATAAAAGCAATTTAAATCTCGGGTTTAAAGGGGGGTTTGGTTTAAACTAATTATCTAATAATTAAACTAAATCTAATGTGGGGAATTCGTATGATAAAAGAGAAGTGTTTACTTAATCATGCATGATCCTTAGTATGCTTCTCCTAACTCTATTGCCCTTGTCACACTTTGAGAAATGTCTGTGAGAAGGTATTTCGAGAAGCGAGACGAATTACACGAAAACGCCGTCTACGTGATAACTTGCTAGGGAAACGCACAAGTAAATTAGTATGAAGACAGTACAAGGTCCCTAGGGAGATAGACGTGCATTAAAAAACTAAGGTGACATCCAAATTATGGTAAGAGTAGTATAAGACTATTACCGGTGGAATCCTTTCTACACAATCATGTCACTCTAGATCTTCGATACACTTAAGTAACTAGGGTTCTAGAGTCTAAACATGCACACACATCAATCAAGAAGAAATATTATTAGGATCTACATACCAATTCACAAATCATAAGCAAACACTAATGAGATCTAGCCTAGCATGTTAAAGATAAGTAAAGCACAATAACCAACCAAACAATAAGACATGTTAAAAGATTAAAAGGATAAAAGAACTTCAACTATATTGAAGACAACGATTGGGGAAGGTACAATAGGGTTGGGAAAACCTTATATGTTTTTTACACTAAAATACTCCTAAAGCCACTACAAATCGTTCTCTACCTAAAAATCCATTCCTAATATATGCATTAATAAAACCTAAAATAGAATATTGTATTAATAAGAAAAACGATCCACGACGGCGTCAGCAATTAATCCTAACTCCGTCGTGCCGTGAATCTTTAGGGTTGATTTTTTTGGTAGCGCGGGAGGGTTGGGGCGGTGGTAAGATTAGGTTAGGGGAACTTTATTCGGCCTACAATCATACTTCGTCCACAATTTCTCTGACGCGGTCGCTTAATAATCCAGACGGCGTCGCAAGTATTCTTGACGCCGTCTCCACCTTCTGTGAGTAATTCTTCAAGCCTTCTTTTATGTAAAGTTGTACTCTTGTCTCGTTTCTTCCAAAATAGAGCCCAAGTCACGTGTATTTCCTCCAAATGTCTTCAAAGTCCTAAAAATGCAAAAAGAAACGATTAAGCGCACATTTTAAGCATTTTTTGTCAAGATTAAAAGGATTAATTACCCTCGAAAAAAGTATAATAAAATAATAACCCTCATCAAATACCCCTACACTTGGGATTTGCTTGTCCCTAAGCAAATGAGCTTTTCTAATCACTAGAACAATAGCAATAACGAGGGCATTAAACTTACTCCTATAGAAGCATTCATGTACAACCAATAAGACCTTGTAAACTAGACGCACAGAAATATACACTTAGCAGCGCTACAATAATGTTATGATTCTCATTCTCTCAGGTATATAATGAATTATAACAATATGGGAAACGGAAAATTTAACATTCATTACCTATCATAGCATACAAATTAACATAGGCTTGCTAAAGGATCAAACCTCCACCGCTAGGCGTAAGTACTAAAAGTTACTATCAAAAAGGTCTGTAGAAATATCAAGTCACACAACAGTCTACAAAAATGAAGAAAGAAATCTAGAGAGAGAGAGAGAGTGGTTGGACACTTCTAGAGAGAGAAAATAAAAGAGATAATATTAGATTTTGAAATGACCCAACACCCTCTCCATGGAGGGAGAGGGTATTTATGTCTTACAAGGGCCAGATATGGGCTAGTTATCCCATGGATTTGGCCCGATTACCTTACATTTAACCAACGATTGACCTACAGAGCTACATATAACATATTTAGGAGTGACCTAACTTTTCGTACTTTAACAATCTCCCCCTAAGGGAGGTCACTCCATTTTACAAAAACTTAAGCTTAGACTACTTTGTAGATCTTTCGTCTTGCTCGCAGTCTTGAATCTATGTCTTTATCTTTATCTTGTGAATTGTGCAGTGATCTTTTGACTTTAGGCTTAAGCTTATTTCTTCAGCTTGACTTGTATGTGATCATGAGCTTCTTGAGATCATCAGCCATACATTGCTATTTTTTCGAATCAACTTGTGATCTTTGCTTCTTGTGATCTTTGACTTTGTACCCGACAGCTCATGACCTTTCATATAACTTGTAAGCTTGTATAAGTCATCTTTCTTGAAGTTCTTTAACTTTAACACTTCGTCACTTCAAAGAAGACGTGCAGTATCAGAGTAGCGAAGTCTTAAAACATGTACTTGAGTTTTCATTATGTCTTTACATATGTCGCACTGGCTTGAGCATGTGGCTATGAATTCGACTCGTCATCGGTTAACTGCTACCGCCGTCAAGAAACCTGCATGAATGGGTTAGTAATAAACAACATATATAGACGAAAGTGTCTTTGTCACTTCTTTGAATACGGTTGCAATAACCATGATTCCCCATTAATCAGTATAAATACTACCTGTGATCAGGTAGAATTCAAAAGAATCTCCTTGACAGGGTTTCACAGCTACACTAGTCGTTCTTGTTACCGGAGCGTCTCAAAGCAGATAATACGGTAAGAGTGAATCGGTAAGTTACTATCTTCCCGATTGAGTCGTCAGTTCGTGTTCAACCTTCCTATATCCAGAAACCCTTGTGAGACTTCCCATGGACATAAGATTGAAAATTTATTTAGGAAAATCAGTTGGTGTGTTAAGTTGCAAAAGGATTTTATAACACACCAAAAGTTTTATCTTTTTCAAAATTCATCCGTCAATTCATAAGCTGGACCGAATCGATATCCAATATCACAAGTTTGATCCATATAGGATCTCACAAGTCACCTACCGCAGAGCCTGTTTGATGTTGGCTTTGGAAGGATTTCCATCGTCATTGATGTTCTGGAAAAATCACATGGATAATGCGTAGGACTCTTATGATATTACTTGCTTTCATTTTGTATGAACAAAAAATATATTAGAATAATGTCCTAGTGAGATTTATGGATGATCTCATTATTGGCTCTAGACTCAATAGTACACATTTGGTTTGAGTAATCAAAGGCTGGATCCAGATTATCCACCTTTCAGAACCAATTAACTCGGAGGAGAGAAATTCGATAGAAATATGTTAATCTCCTAAGAATAAAATAAGAGTCTTTTGAGAGACCTTGAGTGGCTAGGGAGGGTTGTGCATTGCATCACTGGGTCCATGATAACTATCTTCAATACTAGACAACAGCTTAGTGTTTCTGATAGAATATATGTATTGACCCAATTTCTACCTAAGTGTAAGGAGGGCTTATTTCTTTTCACCCTTTATCTTTACATTTCTTTTTCATTCTTCAACCTCTTCAATGCTTACCAAGACTTCATTCACTGTAACCCCTGTTCGGTTTTGGATTTTGTTAGCTCTGTCTTAGTCTGCATTATTCCCTTTTACATTTTTACTCCTTTTGTATTATACCTAAGGACTTCTATTCTAGCTAATGGAATGTCCCTGGGTAGATCCCTCCGGTTCTGGCTGGATCATGGGAACGAATACCTAACCTTAACCACCTTATAACTCCATAAAATTAATTACATGGTCGGTCTTTGGGTATTGTTCTCATTGCCTTAAAACCATTTAAAACTCAACCAAGGTATTGATAAATCAAAACTTTTGTACCTTAATGTTTTCTTTTTCAAAATTGCTCCCCCTGCATATGTGCATCGGTATACGAAAGTGTTTTGCACATACGAGGAAGAAGATGCAATAGAGTCATTAGATCAAATCATTAGCCTTATATTTTAATCAAATTTTCTCCCCTTATAAAAAATGTCAAATCCCTTGATATTTTGGATATCTATTAATTTAAATATATTTAAAAACTATTTAGGGAAAAAAATGTTCCGATTAATGACAAGGTCAGCCTTATTATAATATTTTAATACTGCCTCTTAATATAAGGCAATTTATGAGGGTATTATATAGTATTGAGTACGTTAATTAGAAATTACTTTAAATTTATTGAAAAATTCTTGAAAATTCGTACTCAAACATTATATATTTGCCTACTTTACAAGTCTACACTACATATATTACATATTCACAAGATAAATAATAAGATTGAAACTATTATGAAAGAAGACAGAGTATGACAAAATCATAATGTCATATGCATCAGCCTGTAGTCCATCTTAAGTTCCCGATCACCAACCAATCTTTCTAAATTCCTAAGGATCCGCCTTTCCCGCATCTGCTTGTCAATGAGTTCCACCATAAGCTCTGACCTCCTCTTGTCTGTAGCTGACCATTTTCTCCTAACATTTCTTTGTTGTATCCTAAGCGAAAATTGAGTATTCTGTGATGAAGCTCGTCACGGACTAACTTGAGTGTCCCGTCCGAGAACTTGTAGAGCTTATCAGCCCGCATAACTCTTTTTCGTTTGTTTAAGTCTTCATAGACAACTCCTGGTGGATCAAATGATGGTGTTTACAGTTCTTTGACAGAAATTCCAGGAAAGTCTTCCTGAGGCTTGATGATATTGAGCTTCTTTTGGTAACTTTCTACACCAAGCTGGACATCCTCGACCCTTCTTTTGATGATGAGACTTTTGGTGAACATACGCAGAGCCACCGCCAGATCAACAATTTCACTGCCGTTGAGTTGGAATAACTTGTGTTGAACAACAAGAAGAAGCATGTCCTCAATGTCATTCAAGTGTAGATTAACGAAGTCACCTTCTTTGATCTTGTATAATTATCGATCAGCTCTTCTCACCATAATTTCCTCCAAATAACCATAACTATGCAATTAGTTGACCTTCACACCTTTCACATTCAGAATCTTCATATGAGAGTAGCCATCATGTTTCGACAATTTATTGAGCTGAGATCTATAGAATAGTCGATGCTTGGCTCCCCAATGTTTAATTCCTCGCTCAGTATCTTTGTCATAACCTACTTTAGTTACACTATATAAGCTTGGGATCATGTCTTCAATGCCCACTAACTCGTATCTTGCAGCCTTCGTCTTTATGATTGACGTAGTATACTTCTTATCTGGGTCTGATGATTTCAGATATTCAAGGTCGTTGTTGAAGAAGTATTCTAAAGCTACGGTTAGATGACATGGACGACCTTTTAATGGAAGAGGTTTGTTCAAGTCAAAGGGACAACGATCTCCTTCAAGATTGTTCCCAAATCAGTGGTCAACAACGCTTTATTTGTAACATTTCTTCCATGTTTTTGGTTACTCAATCACAAGTCTCTCTGGCCATGTGCCTAATCAAAGTATGGTAGACCGTCCCCACAAGTGTGCCCTTTTTTGTGACTTGTCTATCTTCAGACCGATTCATCACAAACTTGTAGAAATCAAATATGAGTGGGCTACGATGTCATCGAATGTTAGTGGATTCTTTGCAGCATACTCCATGTTGTTATGTTCAGGTTGATCATCGACTACTTGACGCGTGTTCCATTCTGGATCTGGAGTAGGAGGCCTTGAAGGCTATTTGAACCAATTATATTTAGGTGCAGGTTCATTTTGTGGTTGATCAGCATTATTAACCACATCATCATTTGAAGCGTTCATAATCACCTCTTATGTAGGTTCAGCAACTGACTCTTCTGCATGCTCAGACTTATCAGATTTTGAACCTTTAGTTTGAGC
This sequence comes from Tanacetum coccineum, assembly GCA_026074375.1. NCBI lineage: Eukaryota > Viridiplantae > Streptophyta > Magnoliopsida > Asterales > Asteraceae > Tanacetum > Tanacetum coccineum. Next base: position 12,592 of record BQNB010119912.1, read on the forward strand.
ATTACCTTTGTAGGTTTCCTTAGTGGTTGATGAGGTGTCTTTTTATACACTTTTTCGGGGTCATTTAACCTCATAAATCATGCAAATATGCCCAGATTACTTGCTTAATCGTTTGTTTTCAGGTTTTTAGCACTTGGATGGCTTTTGGAGGAAATTTACGTGACTTGGGATCATTTGGAGAAGAAATGGACAAGATTACGGACCTACACCAAATCTCTTGAAGATTTATGCATACAGTGCGTGGAGACGGCGTAGCAGGCATAAAGCGACGCTGTCATGATCTATATGGTGACGGCATCAAGAATTTCGCGCCGGCGTCAGGACATGGCCCACTTAAAGAGGATCTAGAATCATCTACGTGGTGACGGCGTAAGGATTTCTAAGCGACGTTGTCACGTTGATATCTCTATAAATATAAAACCGTTTTTAGGGTTTTAAGTATGTAACTTTGTATAAACCTAGGGAGACGAACCCAAGTCATTCTAGCAGCTTTGTAGGTCGTTTTTAGGGCCTCAAAAACCTATTGTACTACCTTGAATCTATGTTTTAATCAAGTAAGGTTATTTATCATTAATAATTCAATATATCTATGTGTTGTTTGATTGATTTATCTTCTTGCTTTCTTTATAACATGCGAGGCTAAACCCTCATTTGTATTTATCTATAATTGCATGAAACTTAGGTTGTAGATCCTTTTGATGTTGCTTCTTGTTGATGAATGTGTGCGTTAGGCTTTAGAAAACTAGCTTTTGTCTGTATCGCTGTTGACATGTCTAGGGAAACGCGAGTGTGTAGAAAGGATACCATCGGTAACAGTCTTCATACTACCTTACCCATTATATGGTTGATCCCTCTTAAGATATTTCACATGCATTTAATATACTCTTAGGGGCCTTGTAATAGTCTTCATACTACCTTACTTGTGCGTTGCCTTAACGGAATATTAAATAGATGGCGGGTTCGTGTAATCCGTTCATGACCTAGGAAATACTCACACAGATCATCACAAGTGTGACAAAGCAACGGATCTAGGAGAAGCAATCTGAGGAGTAGTGCATGATTAGGTAAATACATTGGTTTATCATAAAGTTATACCAGTAGCATAGATTATAATTAGTTTAGTTGTTAGTTAAACAAACCAACCTCTCAAACCATTGATTTACTTGCTTTCTTATAAATATAAAAACACAAAAAGAATCTTCTCTCAACCCCTAGAATTTTGTTAGACCGTGATCAAGCCTTCCCAACCTATTCCTCTAGAGAACGATAACAACCCCAGAGTCTTGCTTATACTACACTGCAACAATTAGGTACACTGCCTATGGAGTTGTAAAACTTCTTGCTGAAGTCCTCTACGACCTCCACATCAATATTTCACCAAGTATTAAGTAAATGCAATAAACTTACAAAACAAGCTACTAGCATATTAAATTTAGGCAAATAATCCATTTTTAGGACAATAAATCGAAATCAAAGCTTGACATAAGACAATTAGCAAAACACAAGATACTATATTTTTGTTATTGTGTTTGTTTTTTTACGTCTTTTAACAAGTTGTATCTTTAAACGGCCATTAAAACATTTAGGTATCTTTTATATGGTTTAATTTTGACTAAACTGATCTGAATTCTAAATTGTGACTATTGCGACCATTGCTAGCATTACACAGTTGTGGTAAATTGCGGTATAATGCGAACGCAATATAGGATGGCCTTTTATTAGGCACCATGATGCGAAATACTAAATGCAATGCAATGATGCGTGCAATTTGCGCAATAATGCACGCATTTTTAAACCAAGGTTATAATAAATAATAATAATAATTGTTATAATAATAATAATTATTATAATAATAATAGTAATAATAATAATAATAATAATTATAATGATAATTATTATTATAATCAAACCGAAACTAGCTAAGATAAGCCGATAAGCTAACTCCTCAGGGATGTATTATGTCTAATGCTTGGCTAACGGAGGATGTAAGGTGACAATAGTTTTTGACATGAATGTAAGGCTGAATGGAGTGGTAAGGTGAACTCACTATCCACCTCAGCGCCACATCAGCTTTTTCTCTCCTCTCACTTCAACTCACCTACACTCACCATTCATCTGTACTGGTCACACCTAACTCACCGTTCATACCCATTTTTTATTTAAATACTTATATTCATAAACGTAAACGTGCGAAATTAAAAACGTAAAGCGTATGAAATTAAAACTTTTATTCATACATTAAAAATATTACATAGACTTCGAATATTAAAAATATCACAATTAAAGCTAAGATTAAACATTACGAGACAAGTGTTCGACCAAATCGGCTCTAAGGTTTTGATGCGCTTGTGCCGATCTGATATGCATCATAATGTTTTGCATTTATTCATCAGATCGTAAGAGGTCATCCGGATGATGTACTTCCTTTGAGAACCATTTGGGAGATATCGCAACTCTTTTGAATTTTCGAATCATATTATGTAATATGATGCATGTGTACATCATATTCATTATTCTTTCTTTTCTCATCGCTCGTGCGGGATTGGCTAGTATAGCTCATTTCTTCTTCTGAACACCAAACGCTCGTTCCACATCTTTCCTTGGCGATTCCTGCTTTTGCTTATACAAAATTCGCTTGTTGTCATTATCAGCTGGTTTTGAAATCGTCTTAACGAGTGTCGCCAATTCCGGATATATCCCGTCAACAAGATAGTATCCCCATGGGTAAGTTACGCCGTTATCCGCAAAAGGAATCTCTGGTGGTCGTCCGGTTTTGAGATCGTTAAATAAAGGGGATTGATGTAAAACGTTGATGTCATTATTCGATCCAACAACACCAAAGAAAGCATGCCATATCTATAAGTCTTGTGACGCAACAACTTCCAGTAGAATGAACGTATTCGGACCATGATCATGTCTAACATATTTCCCTTTAAAGGCGCACATGCAACCAAACTAGTCCTAATCCGTACAATCAAGGCTTCCTAACATCTCCGGGAACCCGTGCTTTTCTTCGTGATGCCGATAAAGTTTTACAACATCAGTCACCGTGGGTTTCCTTAGATACTCAAGTCCAAAAATTTCCATAACAGAACTACAAAAATGATCAAGAGATAGACGTGAACTTCTCTCACTCATTTGCAGATATTCATCTAGAAAATCAGGATTAATGTCGTATGTCAATTGACGAATTGCAAAGGTACACTTTAACAACGGGGAAATGCCTTCTTTTTCGGGTACAATCAATATTATCACGAAAGAATGAAGAATGATTAGTTACCTCATCAACTAAAGGGGGTGTGCCATTCAAAACGTCTTCCGAAATTTATATGCATCGTACATCGGGTTCTTGCTAAAAAAGGCATGACTAAAAGCACCATAACAATCTCTATATATGGGGTTTCTCGTCGGTCGATTTGCTTGTCGTCTATTCCTAATAAACAACATCGCTATTCTAAGAAAATTCACCTTACGGCTAACAACTTCTTCTCCTTCTTTTGGGTCGGGGAACATAAACGTATAGGGATTCATTTCGATAACGAGGAATGAAATATATGCTGCCTGAGTAAGAATATGAGAAGATGTGTATAAAAATGGTAAAGTTTATAGGTATTTATAAGTAAATAAGAGGGTAGTGATTTTTTTATACATATCCAACGGCTCTTTCTTTGTTTTATCTTCAACTCACGATGGTGAGTAACTCACCACACAAAACGTTTTTTGCCATAATTCACGAGTGAGTGTATTCGGCCGTAGTGACAACTCACGCATGAGTTTGAAACTCACTCGATGAATTTGGTTCTACTCCGTCCAGCCTAACGGCGCACGGTGTCATAACGTCGTTGGGGCTCGTTCCAACGTCGTTTCTGGCGTTATGACACCAGGATGTGAAAGAGAAGAACGCCGTTGGGGGCCACGTTAACACAGCTACGCCATAACGCTGGCGGTTTTCTTTTTTTTTTCTTTTTTTCGTTTTAAATTAGTTTTTTGTGTGTGTAGTGTGTGTGTGGTGTGTGTGTGTTTTACTCTCTGTGTGTGTGTGTGGTGTTATTTTGGTGTTAAAATTAGAGGGGTTTTTTTGGATGTTGGTGTTATGGTGTTAAAGCTGACGTAACAATATTATTTTGGTGTTATGGTGTTATGACAACTGCGCTCTAAGATCACACTAAAAGATTTTTTTTACGGTCGACCCTTTTTTCCAAAGACAAAAATAGAAGAAGATGTGAAACCCCCCCTCCCCCCCCCGAGGGGGGGGGGGGGAATATTATATAGTCGAAAACCCCAATCCTGTCGGTTAGTGTGGAGTCTAATCTTATCCATCACATCATTCAATCGCTGAAGTCCCTCATCATGGAGTCTTCGGTAACCTTCTTTTTGATTTAGTCGATTGTTTTTGTAATCTTTTTATTGTTTATGATGACGTTATTAGATCGTATTCGTTTTGCTTTAGAGTTTGGACCTAGGGTTTTGTTGTTTTTATAGAAGAAATTAGACAGATAATCTAAGAAGCTGGGTTTTAGGTCAAACAACCCAGTATTGTATTGTTAATTTTAATTAATAATGTTCATAACTATTCAAACATGTGTATTTGAAATCTGTTACTTGTATCTTTTAGTTTGAACTATGCATGTTTATCATCTTAAATTTATAAAAATTAAACATATTACCAGTTTGGATAACACTAGCTCTTACATGTTTGTTACTAGACCAATGAAGCAGCGAATTTGGCAAAGACCAATCAAGCAAAAAATCAAAAGATCCCAGAAGAAAGCACAAGCGAAAATGCAAAATCCACAGAGGAAATGGGGAAAGGATGTTAAAAATATCAAGGTAGCAAAGGAATATAATATAAGTATGGAAAAGATCACGGAATTACAACAGAATAGGGGAGTGACAGTGGAGGAGGATTTTATAGAGAGATTAAACAATAGGTTACATATTAAGGGTAAAAAAGTTCAAAATATCAAGGAAGCATCAGCGAAGCATATGAAAAAGTTGGTAGCAGAGTTTGTGACAAGGATCAAGACAGCAGAGGATATTACAGAGATGAAGGAAATGGAGATTGAGCGAAAGTTCGTTGAAGAGATTCAACAACAGATTATGAAAATGCATATGGTGATGCAAAAGTTCAAGGAAGTAGATATAGAAAAGCTCAATGAAGAATATGATATGAAACAGATTGAAGCAAAGAAAAGGATCATGGAGAATCGGGAAGCGGAGAAAATGGGATTGCTTCTCGAAGAAGAGATGGACGCTAAGCAAATGAAAAGGAAGATGAAAAGAATGGAAGCAAACAAGAGAAGGGTAGCGAGAAAGGAAGTAGAGAAAGAGATTATGAAAAAGATCAAAAAAATGATTGAATCAGAGTATCGAGAAATGATAGTAGTGGAGGTTAGGGAGAAGATAAAGGAAGCGGAGGATATTATTAAAAAGGTCAAGGAACCAAAGAATATGGAAATGATCAAGGAAGCCGAGATTATAGAAAAGATCAAGAACATGATTGAAGCAGAGTTTCTGGAAAGGATGGTAGTGGAGATAAAAATGAGAAAGGAAGCAAAGGTTTTGAATAATGAAACGATCAAGGAATCAGAGGAGGGAGAGAATACGTCAACAATGGCTGCAGGTTCTACATCAAGAACGAAACATGTAAGTCTATTATTAACATACATTATATATATATATAATATATATATATATATATATATATATATATAGTATATATATATATAACATATATGTATATACATTATATGTATATATATATATATTATAACTATATATAAATGTATAATATATAAATATATATATATGTATAAAACATATTATAAATATATCTATATATATATATGTATATATAATATATATTTATAATATATATAATGGTATGTACATATCTGTATATCACATAGGTATATGTATAACAAGTATAAGTATATACATAGGTTTATTATATATATATATGTATATATATATATATATATATATATATATATATATATATATATATCAGTATAATAGTAGTATATAATGTATAATATACAGATATAATATATTACAGAATACCTATTGTATTACATATACTAGTATATACAAATATGACATATACTATATATACTATATAATATAATGTGGTATGTATATATATATTATATATAATATGTAGTTATATATATATATATATATAATAATAATATATATATATATAATATAATATAATATATATATATGTGGTGTGTGTAATATATATGGTGTATATACGTATAGTATATATACGTATAGTATATATACGTATATAGTATATATTATAGTAAATATATGTATAGTATAATATACGATATAGTAAATATACGTATGTATAATATTACGTATAAATATACGTATGTATATAAATAACATACATATGTAAGTACATACATAGGAAAATGTATATATATGTATATGTATATATATTATATATAATATGTATGTATAATATATAATTATATATATATGTATACTATATATATGTAATATTATAAATAAATATATGTATATATTATATATCAATATAATAAATATATATATATTATATATAAAATAGTATAAAATATAAAAAATATAAATATATAAATATATATAATGTACATGTATATATATTAAATATAAATATGTAAATAACATATATATACATACATATATATACATATATATATATACATACATATATATACATACATATATATACATATATATATATATATACACACACACACACACACACACACACACTACACACAAAAATATACTAATAATAAATATATATATAATATAAATATTAAAATATATATATATATATATGTATGGTAGGGATAGAGATCTAGGGAAAACCATAATTTTTCTAGAAAACCCATAAAACCAAACAGATGCCCTAAAAAAATCAACGAGATGTCCCTAAGTTTTTTAGCATCTGTTTTGTTTTTTGGTTTTACAGAGTGTAAATCGAAGGCATATTTGCCTGAAAAAAATAATTTTAGCGCCTGAAAAAATTAGGGCATCTGTTTTAGGTTTTTTTAGGGCCTTTTTTTGTGTTTTTCCTAAGGTTTTTCTGGGTTTTTCCAACCAAAATAAGAGTTTTTTCTCATGATCCCATCCCTATGAATCTATATGTATATATATAAATAATATATGTATATTACATATATATACATACAAAAAACAAACATAATAATATATATACATACATATATATACATACACATATATACATACATATATATACATACATATACACACACACACATATATATATATATATATATATATATAGGCTCTGGTTCCATTTTGGATTGAGAAGATTAAGAAGCAATCTTAACCATAGAAATTATTAAATCTTAAACTAATTTACATAATTAATTGTTAAGATGAAAAGGGTACAAAAGTAATTAAATGAATCCACATTTAATTGAACAATAATGACCCTTACATTTTTGGCCTTCAAAATTTGTACACGATTCAATTTTATTGTCTTTTCAGAAGTACCAATTTGGAATCGAGTTTTTGAATCCATATTTAATTGAATCTTTGGTTTTTAAATCATCTAATAAGCTAATTTAATTTAATATAAAGTGAAGCATTGAAATATGTTATTTCGTGTCTTTTTGAATCACTAATTCAAAACAATAAAGTTGGTGTTATATTTCTTGAATCATAATCGAATTAATGAATCAATTATAATATAAAGTTTTTTTGGCTATTATTACAAGATATGCTAAGTTATACAATTCAAGTCAATAAAAACCTAAAATTGTGTATGTGTAATATTTTGAATCATGGCAAAAAAATGTGAATCAATCTTTTATAAAGGTAACTTAACGAGACACCAACATTAATCGAACCATGATAATGAAATGTTCTTATTGTAGGATCGATATTCCTTAATGAAACACTGATATACTGTCAACTATGCGGAATCTAGTTGGCAGTACTTAAGAAGAACACACAATGCTTAATCAAACGTTTTGTATTATAACTCTTTGAATCTGCCTAAGATTGCAGATCCCTAATACAATACTAATCTCTAATATCACAAACTAATGCTTTTTGCTATTGTTGCTTTGTTGTTCGTGTTCATATCTATTCTAATACCTTCCTAGAGATCCTTT
>BQNB010119913.1:0-20732 GCA_026074375.1 Tanacetum coccineum
CCCTCTTTCAATAGAAATCGCAGCTCTTTCAATAATCAAACTCGCAATCCCTTAATTAACCGAATTTGCAACTTTGAAGAAACAACCGATTTAGCAGTTTGTGTAGCCACCGGACTCGCAACTTCTTATCGCAACCGAATTAGCAGTTTGTGTAGCCACTAGACTCGCAACTTTTTATCGCAACCGAATTCGCAACATTAAAGTGAGAACCGAATTAGCAAATCATCAAACGCAAAATATACAAGTTTCAAGTCATTTCTGGTTTTTCGGTTTCGAGTATCGGTTCATTACGGGACTTCTAACCTATACCATTTCGATTGTGAACTCGTTTCGATCAAAGTGGTGTATTTATTTTCTACCGACGATAACCGTACGACTCTGCGAGTTTAAAAAAAACGTTAACATTTTACAACTTTTAAATACGTAGAAGATGATTCAAATGGAGGGAAAATTGTCATCTATTAAATAAAATTAGAAATAAACATATTCAATCCCTCATCCCCAAGTTAATTTCAAAGTTATTCCTTTCCTGTTTATTAACCCTCCATGTTGAAACAAGATTGCATCGTTAGTCCTTATTACCTATAATTCAACCGTTACTCCTCTAAAGTGAGCTTTAATTGCACCGTTCATCGTTTTAAGATCACTAATCGTTACAAAAGCTCAAGTACTTCAATTACAACAACGATTGCACCAACAATAATGTTTCATTCACGGTTTTTTCTTGATTTTGTAAAATCCCATAAAATTCGATTCCTTTTACGGTTTAAGTCATAGAGTTGTAAAGTCCCATGAATGTTAATTGATTTCAATCCACAACAACAATTACTTTACCTACTTAAGATCCTACAAATCATTTTCACTTCATAATTCAACAATCATTCATCATGACTACTCCAATTGTAACTTCCACAACTGACAATCAAATGTATAACAACATCATAGCAGCTGGTTCAAGGGATCGTCCACCAATGCTTGCAACGGGAAGATATGCACAATGGCGATCACGTTTCTTAAGATACATCAATACAAGACCAAATGGTGATGCCTTAAGAAAATGCATTCTAGAAGGTCCTTACACTCCTTCTACTGTCATAATTTTAGCTGTACCTGCAACAAAAAAATGCTCCAGCAGTTCCTATAAGAACAACAGTCGAGACTATCTTAAACATGTCTCCTGAAAACAAAGCTCATTTTGAATCAGAAAAGGAAGCGATTCATTTGCTATTGACTGGAATTGGAGATGAAATATACTCAACTGTTGATGCATGCAAGACAGCTAATGAAATGTGGGAAGCTATTGAAAGGCTACAACAAGGTGAATCTCTCAACATTCAAGATGTCAAAACTAATTTGTTTTGGGAGTTTGGAAAATTCACATCTCACGATGGTGAAATAATGGAGTCTTACTACACAAGGTTTTACAAGATGATGAATGACATGATAAGAAACAACCTGACAGTTGCTACGATGCAAGTCAATGTTCAGTTTCTTTAACAACTTTAACCAAAATGGTTAAGGTTTATGACAATTGTCAAGCAACAACACAAATTGAATGAAGTATCATATCACAAGCTCTTTGACATTCTGAAACAATATCAAAAGGAAGTTAATGAAATCTGTGCTGAAAGAATAGCCAAGAATGCTAACCCATTACCACTTGTTGCTGCTGCTCAATCAAATCTAGATCCTTATTATCAAGCACCATCATCAAACTCCTCACTTCAAACCAGATCTCATGCAACTACCAGACACAAAGGCAAAGAGATATCCAAACCAATCACACCTCCATCTAAGTCAGCTTCTGAAGAAGACAATGATCCTGAACAAGCTCACAAGGATAAGGAAATGCAGAAAAATTTAGCTCTCATTGCAAAGTACTTCAAGAAGCTCTAGAAACCTACCAACAACAACCTCAGAACTTCCTCAAACACCAGAAACAAAAATATGGATACTACTCCAAGATACAAAAATGACAATCAGACTGGACAATTTAGGAATTAGAGGACAATGACTGTTGTTGGGGCTAGGGAGATTGTAGGCAGTCAGGTAGTGCAGCAGACTGGGATACAATGTTTCAACTGCAAGGAATTTAGTCATTTTGCTAGAGAATGCAGGAAGCCAAAAAGGGTTAAATACTCCACTTATCATAAGGAAAAGATGTTGTGCAAACAAGCTGAGAAAGGTGTTCAACTACAAGCAAAGCAATCTGATTGGCTAGCAAACATGGATGAGGAGATTGATGAACAAGAATTGGAAGCACATTACAGCTATATGGCAAAGATCCAGGAGGTTCCTACTGTAAACTTAGGAACTGATACTGAGCCATTAGAACAGGTACACAAAGATGCTGAATATAATGTGTTTGCCAATGTGAGACAACATTCTAAGCAATCTGAATCCACTAGTAACACATGTTTAGTGGAAAAGGATGATAGTAATGTCACTCCTGATCCACCAGATATGTGTGATAATGATATTGAGACTGACCAAAATGCTGAAGATGAGCGTGATGTGCTTGCTAATTTAATTGCAAATTTAAAACTTGATGTTGATGAAAATAAAAAGATTCAAAAGCAATTAAAGAAAGCAAACGTATCACTTGCTCATGAATTGAAAGAGTGAAAATCTATTCTTGCGAAAACTAGTAAAACTCTAGGGGAGTCTAATAGTATTCAGGATAGTTGTTTAGTTGCACTTCAAAATAAACAGACTGAGTTTGAGAGGTACAAGGCCTTAAATGACAGTTGACTATGAAAAACTTGAGCATAAGTTAAATGAAACTCTAGGACTATTAGCTCAAAAAGATATTGACATAAAAGAAGGTTTAAAAGTTAAAGCTTTTGAAATTTCAGTTGTCAAAGAGAAATATGATGAGTTAGTCAAACAGAGTCTTTTAACAAAGTCACATTTTAAATGTCTTGTCAAAGAGAAAGCAAAGGTTATAACGGATTTGAAACTTAAGGAAGAAAAAGACATCGACAAAATGATTTTAATGGAAAAGCAAATAAAGTTTTTGAATGAAATTGTTTACAAAAGGAATCAATCAATTCAAATTATACATATGTTAGCTCCCAAAGGCCTAACATTCAATGGTAGACCAACCTTTGCAAATCTAATATACCTCAAAAAGGCTCAATATGAGAAACCATGTTTGTATGAGATCCTACATGACCAATCTGATCATGCAAACATACTCATCCCCGATAGGGAAGAGACTCTGACTCTTGAAAGAGACAGTCGATCAAATCTGAATAAAGACTTAGTGCGACCTTATGACTACACAAAACAAAATAGTCTTTATGAAATTTTCAAACTCCTGGCATAGGAATATCATGTTCAGTTGGCACATGCAAATGAAGTAAGGAAGAAAATGTAGAGAAAATCTTTTGTGAAAACAAAACCAAATATTTTCAAAAACATCAATTTCTTACCGGTTTCCAAATCAATAAGAAAAAGTAGACAAGCATATAATGTCATGATGAACAACATAAATCATTTTAAAGAACTTGTCAATCAAACTTGGGTAAAACATTTAAAGGATCATTTTCGTGCACCAAATGCTCATGATATGGAAATCCTAATTAAGACATGTTTGATGCCTCTTACCCTAAAGACACATAATGATAGTTTCACATTTGTTCATGAACTTAAGCAAGAAATGCATGCTGATTTAAAGTACGTTGAATCCCTTAAAAAAGAAATTGACGAACTTGAATCTGATAAATCAGAATTTTCAAACATGTATGATATGCTTTTGCAAGAATGTGTGTCTAATCATGTTATGTGTTCTTATTTGCATTCTTTATCTGATTTAGATGCGCACACTGAATTGCAATGCTTATATCTTCATAAAGTGAAAGAATGTGAATGTCTTGCACAAAAGCTTTCGAAACAAAGTGAATTTGTTAGTAAAGAAGTTTATACTGAGCTTTTATGAAGTTTTGCTAAATTAGAAAAACGCTCGATTTCTCTTGAACTGGCTTTACAACAATGTCAAGAACAAATGAAAAATGACACAGTTTACAAAGAAAAAGCGTCGAATGTATTTAAAAAAGAACGTGAACAATATTTTGAGATACAAGATTTGAAAGCTCAATTGCAAGACATAAACATTGCTATAAGTGACTTAAAGAAACTCATTGAGAAATTCAAAGGAAAGTCCGTGGAAACTAAGTTTGATAAACCATCTGTTGTTCGACAACCAAATGCTCAAAGAATTCCAAAACCATTAGTTTTAGGCAAACCGACTCCTTTTTAGACTCTCTTGAGAGGAAAAGTTTTTCACAATCAAAGTCGGTACCCAAAACGACTGTGTCAGAGAGTTTATCAAAGCCAGTCACTACACAGATTTTGCCTCAAACAACAAGGCAAGCTGTAAGAAATACTAATGTGATTAAACCAGGCATGTATCGAATTGACACTAGGATAACACAAACTAGAGCAAAACATTTGCCTCAGAATTCTAGGAATACTAATCCTTACGTGTCTACCTCTATAGGAGTAATTCAAAGAGCTAATGTTAGCAGATCACAGCTTAGGAGCACTCAAATGAATGATAAGGTCATGCCAAACAATAGTCAAGTAAAGAATAAGAAAACTAAAGTAGAAGACCACCCTAGGATTTCTAGTATTTCTAATAAAGCAAAGTCTGTAACTATGAGTAATGACAATTTAAAATCCAGAACTTCGAATGTTAATGCTGTTTGTGCTACTTATGGAAAATGTTTATTTAATTCAAATCATGATGCTTGTGTTTCTAAATATTTGAATGACGTGAATGCTAGAACTAAGAAGCCTAAATTAGTGCCTATTAGTACTAGAAAACCTAAAAGTCAAGCGAACAAATCTGTTGCAACACCCCCTAAGAAAACAGTTGCTTCAGAATCTACTACTCAGAAATCCAAGAGTTACTATAGGATGCTGTATGAGAAAACTAGTTAGGCATAGAAATGGTGGATAGAACAACAATTCCCATTAGGATATAAATGGGTTCCTAAGACAAAAATAAAATGGGTGCCTAAAGTTAGGAATGAGAATGTGAAAAAGAAAGTTAGTTTTGCTATAGATAATGCATCTAGGATAACTAATGTCTTAAAACTCACATATACTTTAGGATCCAATTTGTCAAGTATTCCCTCGTCCTCTAATTCTCTTGCAGATTGTTCAACTCATCCTATTCATTGTTGACTCTGGATGCACAAAGCACATGACGGGCAATCTAACGCTGCTGTGCAATTTTGTTAAAAAATATATAGGTACCGTTCGTTTTGGCAATGATCAATTTGCTCTTATTCTTGGTTATGGAGATTTGGTTCAAGGAAATATCATGATCAACAGGGTTTATTACGTCGAAGGCCACAATCACAATCTCTTCTCAATAGGACATTTTTGTGATGCGGATTTGGAGATTGCTTTTTGGTTTGAGTAAAATAGCCTTATATATACTATATATATATATATATATATATATATATATATATATATAATATATAAATATAAATATATATAATAATATATATATATATATATATATATATATATATATATATATATATATATATATCCTAAAATACCAAATAAGTAATAGTATAGAGAGTATCCCGTTTGATATAAAAATTGCTTGATGACAAACAATATTTTATCTCCCGGATGTCGTATGCCGACGAAGTGTGAATTGAAAACCTTGTTCCGGTTCGTGATCACGTGCTTAAATATTCAATATTTTTGAATTTTGGATTCTAAATCTAAAAACGTAAAGGGGAAAACACATAAAGGCATGCTAAACTAGAAAATTAAAACAATTTAAAAACCTAACGATATTTAAATCAATTAAAAAAAACTAAAATAAAGTAACTAATTAACTAGAAAATGACGAATTAAAATTCTAAAAACTCAAAATGCAAATTTCTTAAACTAAATGACTTAAAATAAGTTTTAAAAGACAGCAAATATTTTTTAGACATTTTAATCTAATTAAAACTATTTTTTTAACTAAATAATACTAAAAATTAAATTAAAAATACTAAACTTAATCCTAAAAAATTTAAGAAAATTCCTAAAAATACTTTAAGCTAAAAAAGAGGTTTATAAAGAAAAACGGATCAATAAGCTCTAACCTATAAGCTGTTAAAATTCAATAAGCTCAATAAGCTTAAAGCTAAAACTACGTATATGAATTAACTGATGCAAGGTTCTAACAGAAAAGTCCCAAGGGTGTAGTGGATAAGGTGTTGGTGTTCTGAAGGGGAGGTCACAGGTTCGAACCCTATGACTTCCTTTTTGAAAACTTATTTTTTTTATTTTTCTTTTTGATAAACCTAAAGAACAAACAAAAATAAGCACTTTTAATGAAGATACTTTTTCCATGACTTATTTATAAGCTAGATTAAGCTACTAAAAAGGTAACAGATTTGCTTATTTTAACTCTAAGACATTTAGCTAAACTTGTTTGGACTTTATGGACTCAATAAGCAAAAGAAAACTAATAAGCTTAAAACAGACTTAAGCTAGACTTAATAAGCAAGAAAGGACCAAAAATAAGCAAAAATAAAAAGCTGAAAGACAACAAAAAGGCAATAAGATAGTGGACTTAAGTAGACAGATTTCTAAGGACAATGACCAAAGTTTAAGATAAATTTTTAACCAATAAGCACATAAAAATAAGTTGAAAGCTAAAAAGAGGTAAAGACCTAGACTAAATAAGCACTTAAGACTACAAATAAGCAAAGGAAATAAGCTGAATAACTACTAAATGCCATTAAGACAACAGAAAAAAAAGATAGTTTAAAAAGATTTTTGACAAACTTTAAGCTAAGCTAAAAGACAAATAAGCACTTTAAATAAGCTAAAAGCTAAAAATAGACTAAGATTTGAACTCAAATGACTCAAATAAGCTAAATTCAAGCAAATAAGTTTAAAAGCTAAGCTAGAATATGCAAATGCAAATGACAGATACACTACTTTATTTTTGGCTTTTTAAAGATTAATGACAACTTGGTACTCAAATTTAAGACTCTAAAACTTTTTATCCAAACTTAAAAACTCAAAACAGCTTGAGCTTATAATACAATAAGCTAAATGCAACAAAAGCTAACCTAAATTAAACTATGATTTGACCTCTAATGGTCTGCATAAAGAGGCTTTTACACACCATGAAACTACACTACTTGACTGTTTTCACAAAAAGACTTTCCAAAACCATATGACTCAAAACAGATGGAAATTTATGCATTAGAAATCACATTTTAAACACAAAACCATACCTCAAATACTTTTTTAAGAAAATTGACTAATAAGCTGTTTTAGCACAACTTAGAACTAGCAAACTTTGAAATGTTATTAAACAACTACTAATCTTAACTAAACTAGTTCCAAGCTTATGAAAACTAGTTTTTAGACTGAATTTAGGCTTATGAAAACTGACTTTAGTGCCAAAAACAGTTTAAACTCTACTTTACCATGTTTAAGTGCCTTATCCCAAACACCCCTTTAAATCTATAAACTCTCTTTTTAAGCTGCAACAGATCTTTTTAAGCTCTGATGCAGCTAAACATATGAAGTACTAGGCATATTTGGAACAAATAAGCATTAACTTTAGAAAATTAAGCATTAGATAATAAGCTAAACCAATAAGCTATTTTAACTAAAAACAAGACATATTTTATAAAACTCTAATCTGATTCATTTTAAGCTATTAACTAAACATTTTAAGCTAACATAAGATAAGATAAGCACAAATAAACACAGAATAAGCAGAATTAAGCCGTTTAATAAGCTGTAAAGGTAATAAGCTAGAAAATAGTGAAAGAGAGTGTACCTTGATCCCAGCTAAATAGGGATCTAAATTTCTCAAAATAGATTAAATCTACAAGCTGCTTAAAGAATAAGCTCTGAATAAGCCCTATAAGCCTTTCCAAATCTGGCTTATCTTCTAAATAGGCTATTTACTTAATTTTGAGTGGATATGAGTGAATGCCTATTCAGTTTAGCTTTTAGAAAGCTAAACTAAATGATAACTAGCTTATTAGTAATAGAGAGCTTATTGAGCTTATTAAGTAGTATATAAACACATTTTAAGCAAATTTGTATAAAAGAAACACTAGAATTCAAAACATAATTTAAATGAAACTAGATTTTTATTAATACCAAAAGGAATTAATTGGCTTTTAAAAGGAAATTACATCAATAAAAAGACAATAAGCTAAAATTACACTTAAATAAGCTACTAAAAGCTACACTCCAAAACTAGATACATAATTATGTGAATGAGAGCTCTATTTATAGCCATGAGAGGAAGGATCCAGAAGGGGAGGAGCCTCCTTGAGCTTCATTCTACACCCTTGATCAATAACGAACTATGAATCCTTCAATCTAAGCCCTTGGATCATTACACGTCTCATCATCCAATGATATCACTTAGGATCGCCAGCGTGGCAAGGTTGTGTCAGATGTGTCAGGGAGCCTTCTAGAAGCATTCGTGTGTGTGAAGAGTGGAAATATTTTACCCGTACGTTAATTTGTTCTGTAAAAATGAGAGGGAAGGGATGGGTGAATAGTAACGTTTGACCAAGGTGTTTATAACTCTGACTTTGACCCGGGAGTTGGACTTGGGCTTATATAATTTCAAATGGGCAAGGTATGGATAATGGTTTTGGACTATTTGATTTATAGACTTTATTAAAATAAGGCTTAGGTACACTTTAAATGTTAATGGGCTGACCCGGCTCACAAGACGGGTACGGGTTGGCCCATTAATGAATATGCCTTTGGCTTCGTTTTTCCACGCTCTTCCAATCCTGTGCTCAGTTTTGTCCATTTTGGCTTTGTTTTTTGTCCTTTTATGATATATTCGTTACCTGCACAATACAAATCACAAAACATACATATACAATGCATTTTCCATGTATTTTTGATTATTTAAGCTCATTTTAATAAGGAAAAATGATATGTGATCAAACATATATCAGTACCCATAATCAAGTAGTTGATTCTAAATCCAAAGCACTTGTCCACAGCAACTTGAAGCAGCCATATACTCAGCTTCTGTTGTGGAGTTTGCAACCACTATTTGTTTCTTGCACTGCCATGATATTAATCTACATCCAAGGAATTGACAACCTCCTGTTGTAGACTTCATATCCAAGCTTGCTCCAGCATAATCACTATCAGTGTATGCTACCAAATCAAAAGGATAATCTTTTGGATACCAAAGGCCCAATTTTGGTTGACCTTTTAAGTATCTAAAAATCCTTTTCACAGCATGAAGATGTGAAACCTTTGGATTAACTTGGTATCTAGCACAGGCACACACTGCAAACATGATGTCATGTCTTGAAGATGTAAGATACATCAATGAACCAATCATTGACCTATACATATGAACATCCACTTCTTCACCATCTTCATCCTTGAGCAGAGGCTTTTGAGTTTCCATTGGTGTGCTTGCAGTCTTGACTTCTGTAAACCCAAATTTCTTTAAAATTTCATCAACATATTTATCTTGACTAATAAATATGCCATCCTTCTTCTGCTTTTACATTGTAATCCAAAATGAAAGTAAGTTCTCCCATATAACTTATCTAAATTTCTCATGCATCAACCTCTCAACATTGCAAAGCATAGTCTCCTTCCTTGTGTGAACAAAGATATATCATCCACATAAACTTGGCAAAACAAAATATTACCTTTGTGCCTTTTGATGAATAAAGTCTTGTCAATTTTCCCTCTCTTGAATCCATTGTCGAATAGATATGTTGACAAGGTTTCATACCAAGCTCTAAGAGCTTGATGTAGTCCATACAATGCTTTTCAACCTTGTATACTCTAACAGGAAAGTCTGAATCTTCAAATCTTGGTGTTTAACATGCTACACCTCTTCTTCAAGCTTCCCATAAGAAAGCACTTTTTACCATCTATTTGAAACACCACAAAATCTTTAAATGAAACATATGTCTATAAATAAGCCTAATAGCTTCAATTCTTCAACAGGGCAAAAACTTCATCATAGTCAATCCTTTCCTTCTTGTGTGTATCCTTTATAACCAATCTACTTTATTTCTTATCACAATTCCCTTTCATCCTTATTTAATCCTGAGAAACCCATTTAGAACTTTAGCCCTTTTTCCATTGGTAAATCCACTAACGTCTAAACTTCTGTAACCTTGAATTGTAGAAGCTCTTCTGCATACCTCTATCCAGCTGGATCCTTTAATGCATAAAATTACCTTTTGGTTCTTCCTATGATAAAAAACAAGCAAACAAGCAGTTTTGAAGGTCTTTATGGTTTGTTCTTTGTTGAATAGTACTAACAAACTCATGTTTCCTTTAAATTCTTTGACATCTTTCTTTTTTGTGTAGCTGATTGCAAATCTCCAAGTGTACTTGATCAAGAGGATGATCTTTATAATTCTTTGTAGTTAGAATATGACTGACTTGGATGTTTGTATCCAAGTTTTATCATGTCAGCCTCTGCAC
The DNA here is from genome assembly GCA_026074375.1 of Tanacetum coccineum. Classification (NCBI taxonomy): domain Eukaryota; kingdom Viridiplantae; phylum Streptophyta; class Magnoliopsida; order Asterales; family Asteraceae; genus Tanacetum; species Tanacetum coccineum. The sequence goes on from BQNB010119913.1 coordinate 10,477, forward strand.
CGTCCAACTTTATCATTACATGATAATTCAAATGAGGCAATTAGAACTTTCAAAGCAGACATATTGGATCAAATGGAAATTTAATGCTTGTTTTTTCACTAACAGCATTAACCTCATTTGTGCCAGCATCATTAACATTGTTAATGCTGTTAACATTATCTTCCTTCTCTTAATCATTACATTCGCTTTCTTTTCTTGGATCTTCATCAACCTTCTTTCCATTATCACTTGAAGGTTTGGATCCATCAGCAGTCCATAATGGTAGCAAAATGTAAATTTTGACAGTTCTGTAAGATTATTTTTTTTGCCCACTCATTAAATAAGAAATCATTTTTCTTTGGTGGGCCCGAGCCATCACAGACTTGGGATTCCGCCTTGTGCATCAAATAATCAAACTTTTTTGTTGGAATTTAAGTGCTTCTACAAGTTCTAACTGTTGGTTCAAGGTTAGTACTTCCACAGAAGACTTAGTACTGCCAAGGCTACGTTATTATTGCTAGTTTATAGTTAGTACTGCCAGTACAAAATGTTAGTATTAGTTAGTTTATTAGTACTGTTAGTTATAAATTTTTAGTACAATTATTAAAAAATAGTTAGTACTAGCTTATGTTATAGCCTGAGATAATTTAGGAATAGATTATGCATGATCACGTAACGCGTATTTGTAAGGCCATCCCATTAGGGTTACTTGGTGTATAAAAGGAACCCTACGACATATATCAAGATATGAAATTTTCATATATTTTTCATCGCAAATAACAGTTATATTCATAGTTTCAAGTATCTGTAACTTTGATTGTGTTTAATATATTGAAAAGTTTAGGCAAGATCTGTTTTACTGTTTCCATTGTCTTCTTAGTATTGACAAGCTAGATTACCACATAGTTTTTTATTATTCACAATCTTAGTTTCTATTATAGTTGTCTTGGATCTATCCAACACAACTAAGCTTTAACAAACTAAGTAAGATCTGCTCAAAAGGGATCAACAAGTGGTATCAGAGATTGTTGAGAAACTTTGAATAAGAAGAACACTATTTCTACACAAGATCTCATATTAAAAGAGAAGATGGAATCACAATCAGAAACTACCCAAACAGTGTCTGCACTAAAACTTCCTATGCTCAAAACAGGAGACTATGATCTCTGGAGTATGAGAATGGAGCAATATCTTACTCACACTGATTATGCTTTTTGGGAGGTTATTGTAAATGGTGATACACCTGCTATTGCATCAGCTAGTGCTGGTACTGAAGGTCCCATTCCTCGTAAATCTGCTGAACAAAAGCTAGCAAGAAAGAATGAATTAAAAGCAAAAGGCATTATGTTGTTGGCCATTCCTGATGAGCACCTATCGAAGTTTCATGAAATCAATGATGCAAAGACTTAATGGGAAGCAATCAAGGCCAGGTTTAGAGGCAACAAAGAATAAAAAAAAATGCAGAAAACCATTCTGAAGCAGCAATATGAGAATTTTGCTGCATCAAGATCTGAATGATGGCATAAACCTATGAAAGGTTTAGAAACTCATCAGACAATTAGAAATTCATGGTGAAGTTATCTCTCAGGAAGATGCAAATCTAAATTTAACACCCCCAAATTTACACGCAGCGGAACCAACAATTTGGGTGTTAAATAATAGTACAATAGTCGCAAGATATAAAGAACGACTCAAAGAGGCGTTTTAAAAACAAACAACCATTCCATTTTATATTTATCAGAGTTCAAAAGCGTAGTCCCAAGAGATCGTTACCATACATAAAACAAGTTTGATTTTAACAAACTAAATTAAGTTTTTGTTAAGGAATGGATTTTTAAAGTAATGCACAAAATGTTAGCGCAAATCCTCCTCTTTATTGCCTCCAAGCCTCCGCACCCCCTATAGGTTTTTTTATTTCCCCAATACCTGAGATAAACAGCTAAAATGTCAACACGAGGTTGATGAAATTCATAGGATTTTATAAATAATAAACCAGTTGAAAGAGAGTTGAACACAAGCATTATAATATTTATAAGCATCATATAGACTTGTAGGCCAGACAAGCTAATAACCAACAGTTGCATTGAGCTCGCGACACCGATCCCATTGACGAAATTTATAATCAATTAATTATACAATAAATGCCCCCAGGTTAGGTATTTTCGTCAGATACCTACTCAAATCTCCATACAATATGTCCGTACATTGGGAGTGCTCACTTTCCCGGATACAAACTTCCCAAAAAAAAAAAAACTGAAACCGTTTGTCAAGCCCATAGCGCTATTAAATGGAATGAGCGGCTACCCACATAGTAGTTGATGGCTCACGATGGGGGTCTTAGACGAAGAGCTACCAAGCAACAACATATATTTACATACGGTCCAATCATAGAAAAAACTACTGTTTCGTTTATAAAAACTCATGCATCTCCCCCCGTCGGGTTTAAGAAAAATAACTTGAAAAGTCGAGCTAATGAACTCACCGAAAGTCAAGTACGACGAAAATCGAGGAGCTGATAATAGATCGAGAGATATCACCAACAATCACCGACAACCTATAGGAGTGACTCGACTTAGTAAGATATAAAAGTAAAAACAATACGTAAGAAAATTTAACAACTATGGGATATGTTTCTTAGATATATGCGTGGCGTTGCACCTTGACTTAACTAATGGTTTTATTCCAAAATATGCCTAATAACCTGAGTTTATAAGTAATTAAACATATACTAAGTTTTATATATTAATTTTTATCTTATTATTATAATTGTGTACTTTATATGTTATTAGAAAAGACGTAAAACTTGAGTTTCTGATTTGACCAGTTTTTAAGAAAGCATAACTATTAATCCGTAAGGGCTATGAATATGAGATTTTCGCTCATCGAAAGATATTTGAGTCTAGTTTCCAGAACATTAACCCAATCAATCTAAACTTTTACCAATCAACGGGAATTGCTATTTTAATGACAGACTACCAAAACAGAATGTTAGCCAAAATATTCACTTTTACGAAAACGGCCATAAATCGAAATCCGTGATAGCAATCAAAGTGAGGCCAAGTGCTGGAGTTTCATTAAGATGTCTAGCATTGACCCATAACCTTATAACCAAAGCCTTTTAGTTCAAAAATCCAAACTTTAACACGTTTTCTAATTAAAGGTCCAGATTTGACATAGTTTCGTATTTTGGCCATATCTCACTCGTCCGGAACAATTGGTTGAGCATCCAACTATCCCATAGAGCTGAGACATATACCTATCTACCTATGTAATTTAATCACAGACCCCAAGCCATATTTTTAAAGTTATGATACGTTTTTGCTACTGCCCTAAAACTGTCTTCACAAATCACAATTAAATCAATCCAAAACTTATTTAAATCCGCGATCAACCTTATGCAATGCCACTATACATCATTTTAACATATCCCTTATACATATACATGACTTTTATAGATCAAAATATAATGTTCATCAAAGAAATCAAAACCAATTAAACCTATTCATACATGTTTAATAAAATAACAAATCAAAAATATGAAAAACCAAGATTTACCAAAATCAAAATAAGAATAATTAGAGAGCTCACAATGATTTTAGAATGGATAATTTATCAAGAACACAAACACTTCTCCCTACACCTTATGGTTGCCGAATCTTTAAGACCCCAAGACAAACCCTTCAATTGATGAGAAACCCTAAAAATCAAGAATCATGAAAACCCTTCCATGGTGTTTTTGAGTGTGTTTGATATCTATGAGATATCTTGTGAATTTTAAAGAATGGTGGAGTGAAAAATAAGGCATACACATGCATTGGAGAGAAAATAGGCAAGGTTGATTGGGTGTTTGAGTTTGGCCGAATAAAATGGGAGAAGAAACAATGATGATGTTTGGTTTGTAGAGAAAAAAAAAAGATATAGAGTTTGAGTGTGTGTGTGTGTATAAAAAGTGAGGTGCATGGTTTTAGAGTAGGATCTTTTCCAATTTTTGAACTAGGGGAAATGACTAGATTTGCATGTATGGAAAAATGTGGAAATGATGATGGTTTATAAAAAGTTGTGAAAGGTTTGTGTACTATATAAGGTATTTGCATGCAAAGGAGAACAAATAGGTATGGTTTGATTGGGCTTGGGTTTTTGGACAAATAAGATGAGGAGGTGCATAATGATTGTGTTTGGTTTATTTACAAGAAATAAGTAGGGAAGTTTTATTTGCCAAAAATATGTGGTTGTGTTTATAAATAAGTAATGTGTATCAAAAAAAATGAGTTACACATATCTATGAATATGGTGTTGTTGGGTTCGGCTGAAAAAGAAAAGGGAGAGGGAATTGGACCGATTTTTATTAACTTTGTATTTAATAGATTTTCGGGCCCAAAAACTAGCCCGGTTTGGTAATTTTTATAAAAACACGATTTTTAGTCTAATTTTCGGCAACCAATGGGAGAAGTTTAAAATTACAAAAATGAAAATAAAATATAAATTTTCCACGCTCTCGAAAATAAAAATTCACGGTTTCTCGTTTGTTAAAACGAATAATTATACAAATGTTACGGTACGACGCTTAAATTTCGCGAAACAAATAATTTAAAACACGTCACATCCAAAATAGGTCGGTGATAATATATTCAACTGAAATGCCTCTAATAAAATTTACGGGGCTATTATTACCCGTCCATCAGCTTCTCGATCGATAACAGGTGACTTACGGTTCGAATCTCGCCAAAATCCATAAATTTCAATTTCAACCAAAATTTGAATAAATGAAAAATTTTATAAAAATTAATATAGGAAGTTAAAATAATATGACCTTTTATAACGGGAGTTTACACTAACGTTGCTAAGGAGTCTACCCTCAATTTGAACAATATTGCATTGAATCAAGAGAAACAAATCTGATCTGACACATTGAGCATGGATTTATTTGTATAATAATTCTTGAAGGTTGAGATAATATGAGATAAAAGGCCAATCAAGCTCAAGCTCAAACTCTTATGAATGTGGCTTTTGTATCTTCCAGAAAACACCAGCATTACTGAATGAAGCAGTTTAATACTACTCGTGAAGTTTCTACCAGCTAAGTTTATAGGACAATTCTTCTTCCTCAACTTTATGGTATGATGAATTCATAGTATTTCCTTCTTGCTAATCAATCTTAATAGTCCACAATTGACAATGAATATCTGGAGCAATTTGATACTATGATCTTAAGAATGGATCCAATGGTAGGGATGACCATGCTTAACCATTGAGGGTAGAAAAGATTCTTAAAGAAACAGGAAGGAATCTGAACGTCAATTGGCAAAGAACTGTTGGCTTTGATAAGACAAATGTTGAATATTACAACTGCCACAGGAGAGGTCACATTGCTAGAGAATGCAGGGCACCAAGAAATCAGGGAAATAGAAATGGAGATGCTCCAAGAAGGAATGCACCAGTGGATACATCTACTACAAATGGCCTGGTTGTTCAAGATGGATATGTGGTTATGATTGGAGCTTTCAGCTGAAGAAGGCATCACAAACTTTGCTCTAATGGCTTATACATCCCAAGGTTCATCAAGTTCATCAAGTTCAGACTCTGAGGTACATACTTGCTCTAAAGATTGCTTAAAATCATATGAAACTCTTCAAAAACAGTATGATCAACAACTGAGTAAAGCACTTATTAATCTAATCTAAGTAAATTATTAGGTTTTATCAAATGGGAATAGAAACCTTATAAGTCCTAGGATAATTTTTCATGAAAAAGAATGAAGATGTTATATTAAGAAGATAATCGCATATTTAAAGTAATGATTGTCCCCAAGTGAAAGATATATCAATCAAGACTTTAAAATCAGTTGAGAAGAAGCTATAAAAGAGAGATGCTTTATGAAACTAAACACGAAAATTTGAAGATTCAGTCAAAAGAAACAAACTAAGACTGAATAATAGTCAAACAAGTGCAAAAGAAAGAGCCTAGTCTTGGTTATGATAGTCACATGAATTAAAGGTAAATAGGTTCAAATTGTGTTTAATAGTAAGAAAGTATGTTGATTGATATCCAGTAATTCAAAAACCAGGTGAAAGGGTTTCATGCAGTTCCCCCACCCACACTGGGAACTACATGCCTAAAGACCTGACTTATCCTTTGAATGGGTTAGATGATTCTGTTTTATAAGACTAAAGTAAGTGAAAATGTAAACTAGTATATCTAAGGACTAGTAAGGATAATGTAGAAAAGCCAAACTGATAGCCAAGTGCTGCCTATCATTGAAGATTGGGACACTGATAGTGATAATGATAGTGTGTTTAGACCTAAATCTGATCAGACAAAACCAAAGTTAACTAAAATTAATTTTGTTAAATCTAATGAAAATGTGAAATTTGTTAATAAGGAAAACACACATAGGCAAGTAGAGTATCCTAGGAAAAGTCAAAGTCCTAGGGAAAATAGAAGAAAATGGAATGGGATGATGACTCAAAAACTAGGAAATGGTTTTGAGTTTATAAAGAAAGCTTGTTTTGTATGTGGTAGTTTCAACCATTTAATCAAAGACTGTGATTTTCATGACAATAAAATGGTAGAAAAACCTATGTTGAATAATAAGGGAAGGGTTACTGGTCAAAAGGAAATTAGACCAGTATGGAACAATGCTCAGAGGGTGAACCACCAAAATAAATTGACTCACCCACATCCTAAAAGGAAGTTTGTTCCAACAGCTGTATTAACAAAGTAAGGGCAAGTGCCAGTTAATGCTGTTAAACAAAGCTCTCCAAGAGCAGCAGCATCAATTAGTACTGACAGGCCTGTTAATACTACTGCCCCTAAATCAAAAGTGAATGATGCATTACCCAAAACATATTCTTATTTTAAAGCACATTCACCAGTAAGAAGGGCTTTTACCAAAAATCAGTAGCTGAAACAATAATCTTAATGAAAAAGTTAAAACTGCTAAGTTTAACAATGTCACATACTACTGGGCCCAAAAGCAGTAGAGTTTAGTGCTAGCAAGGGAAATGGTAAAATACTGTTAAGTCCTCAGCATGCTGGATTTGGAGACCGACAAGAAATGTTATTGACCATACCTCCAAAGATAGTGGATCATACATGCATAAAAGATTTGACTATGTTGATCTACAAGGCAGACTCAAGTCAGTAATGGCTTGGGTCCCCAAGAGAAACTAATTCTCTCATTTTAAGTGTAGGGTAATCCACAATATACTTTACAGGATCAAGGGATTTTTTGATAGTGGATGCTCTAGTCATATGACTGGAAACAAGTCCTTTCTACATATAATCAATGAGATTAATGGTGAGATTTGTTGCATTTGAGGAAGTCCCCAAAGGAGGTACAATTCATAGAAAAAGTAAATTTAGGATTGGAGAAATTAAGACTTTGAAGATGGTATACCTTTTAAAGAGAACTTAAGTTTACCTTTTCTCTATCTCACAAATGCGGACAAGAAAATGATAGTGTTCTTTTCACTAAAACTTATGCGTGGTTTCTATCTCCTACTTAAGCAACTTGATGAAAGTCAAGTCTTGCTTAAAGTTCCCGAGACAGAACACATGTAACAGTTTTTGATCTAAAGAATAGTATTTCCTTCAACTAGTTTTGACTTGTTATTTGCAAAGGGCTACAATAGATGAGTCTAATTTATTTCATAGGAGGCTTGGTCATATAAACTGTAAACTATAAATAAACTTTGTGAGGGGGACACCTTTAATATGATTGCCTTCAAAGCTTTTTGAAAATGACCATACTTGTATTGCTTGTCAGAAGGGAAAGAAACACAAAGCCTCTTGTAAGACCAAGCTTGTGAGCTCTATCAGCCAACCCTTACAAATGTTATATATGGACTTATTTGGCCCAACATCTGTAAGGAGTATTAATCACAAGACATATTTCCTTGTTGTCACTAATGACTATAGTAGGTTTAGTTGGTTTACTTTTTGGCCACTAAAGGGATGAGCCCAGTGCGATACTTAAAACTTTTATTACATGGCATAGAAAACCAAATGAATCTATAAGGTTAAAGTATCAGATGTTGACAATGGACCTAGTTTAAAAAATAAAACATGAATCCGTTCTGTGGGATGAAAGTGATTAATAGGGAGTTATAGTGTTGCCAGAACTCACACAAAATAGAGTTATTGCTGAAAGAAAAATAGACACTAATAGAGGCAGCTAGGACTATGCTAGCAGATTCATTATTACCTACTACATTTTGGGCTGAAGCAGTTAATACTGCTTGTTATGTTCAGAATAGGGTTTTAGTGACCAAGCCTCACAACAAGACACCTTATGAACTATTACATGGTAGAGACCACCTAGTAATAATGTATTATGAACCTTTTGGGTGTCCTGTGACTATCTTAATACCTTAGAGCCCCTAGGTATGATTGATGAGAAGGCTGTATGAAGGTTCTGTTGTTGGATACCCTATAAATAGCAAGGCTGTTTAGGGTATTTAACACAGAACTAGGAAAGTAAGAAGGAGAACCAACACATAAACTTTCTTTTAAAAAAAACCCAATGATGCAGGGAGTTGACCCAGATTTTGGCTCTTTGATATTGATTTACTAACAAACTCTATGAATTATGAGCCAGTTACTGCAGGGAATCAAACTAATAAAAATGCAGGTATCAAGGATAATGTTGATAACAAGTACCTACCTCAACAATATATCTGCTACCATACTTTATAATAGTCCCACAGAGCTCATAGGATGCAGCTTGCTGATGATTCTATAAAAAAGACTAAAGAAGTAACAGCAAATGATGGTGAAAGTAATGGTCCAAAGAAAAAGAAGGAGAGCTTCAAATAAAAGAAGAAGACCAGAAATGTGCCAAGACTATAGAGCTAATTAGATATTTGCTTGTTCAATAGAATGAAGGTTATGCAAACAACACTAAACAAAGATAGTTACTGTTATTCCATCTGTTAGTACTGCTGCCAAATTTTTACTAATCTGATGAGTTTTGCCAACTGATCCTCCTATGCCTAATAGAGGATACAACTGATCTTCTAAATAACTGTTATATTAGTAGTGCATATGATGATGAAGATGTGGGTGCAGAGGCTGACCTAACAACCTTGGAAACCACATGAATGTTAGTCCTATTCCCACAACCAGAATTCACAAGGATCATCCTAAAGACCAAATCATTGGAGACATAAATTCAGCTACTCAAACAAGGAGGATGACCAAAATTACTGAAGAACATGCTATGGTCAGTTACATCAAAAAGTAGAGGAGAACAAATCATAAAGATTATCAAAACTGCTTATTTGCCAAATTTCTCTCACAAATAAAAAAAAAAAAAGAACCTAAGAAGGTGACACAAGCTTGACAATCCAAGCTGCTAGAAGGCAATGCTAGAGGAGTTGCTACAGTTTAGATTGCAGAAGGTTTAGAGATTGGTTGATTTACCCAAAGGCAAGCATGCCATTGGAACAAAATGGGTCTATATAAATAAGAAAGATAAGAGAGGGATAGTAGTTAGAAATAAGGCAAGACTGGTTGCACAAGGTTATACCCAAGAAGAAGGAATTGATTATGATGAGGTTTTTGCTCCTGTTGCTAGGATTGAAGCAATCAGGTTATTTTTGCCCTATGCATCATTTATGGGACTTATTGCGTACTAGATGGATGTGAAGAGTGCCTTTTTATATGGTACTATTGGAGAGGAGGTGTATGTGTGCCAACCTCCTGGTTTTGACGATCCACAATTCCCTGATAAGGTTTATAAGGTAGAAAAATCTTTATATGGTCTACATCAAGCTCCTAGAGCCTGGTATAAGACCTTGTCTACCTACTTATTAGAAAATGGATACAGAAGAGGCACTATTAATAAAACTTTATTCATCAAGAAGGACAGAGGTGATATCCTGTTAGTATAGGTGTACGTTGATGATATCATCTTTGGGTCTACAAAGAAGTCTTTATGTGTTGAATTTGAGCAGATGATGTACAAGAGATTCTAGATGAGTTCTATGGGGGAGCTAACTTTCTTCTTAGGATTGCAAGTACAACAGAAGGAAGATATAATCTTCATTAGTCAAGACAAATATATGGCTGATATATTGAAAAAGTTTGATTTTATCACTGTGAAGACAGCAAGCACTCCAATAGAAACTAATAAGGCATTGATAAAGGATGAAGAGGCTGAAGATGTGGATGTTCATTTATATAGATCAATGATTAGATCATTGATGTATTTGACAACTTCTAGGCCTGACATAATGTTTGCTGTTTGTGCTTATGCAAAGTTTCAAGTTACTCCTAAA
>BQNB010119914.1:0-20732 GCA_026074375.1 Tanacetum coccineum
ACCTTTTGCCTTGGTCAAGGGCATTCGGTCAGGATCTGTATTAGGGTTGCTATATAAGTGTGTACTATCACACGAATCACATAGCCCAAAAGGCATGCGACGATAGGCGAAAGTTCCATATGGGCAAGTAAAGGTTGTCTTTTCTTGATCTTTTGGGTCAATTGGGATTTGAAAATAACCCGAGATTCCATCGAGGAAACAGTAGTATTCGTTTCCTGCTAGTCTTTCGAGCACTCAAGCTAATGAGATTGCTAGTTTGAAAAAGAGGGTCAATAAACTTGGAAAAAAAAGAAGTTCAAGAACTTATAAACTTAAGAGGTTATATAAAGTTGGTTTGAGTGCTAGGGTAGAAACCTCTAGAGATGAAGAAGATTTGGGTGAGGATGTATCCAAACAGGGGAGGAGGATTTATGATATTGATGCTGATGAAGACATTACCCTAGTTAATGATGATAATGAGATATTTGATGTGGATGCTTTAGCTGGTGAGGAAGTATTTGTTGCAGAGCAAAGTAGAATTGTTGTTGAGGAAGTAGTTGCTGTGATTGATGTTGCCAGTACAATTCCAGTTAGTGCTGCTATAATAACTAATGTTGAAATTACTTTGGCTCAAGCACTGGTAGAGTTGAAGAGTGCAAAACCCAAGGCTGATAAGGTTGTGATACAAGAACCAGAGCAGGGTACAACTACAAAAACACCTATAACAATAATACATGTACCAAAACCTCTACAAGACAAAGGAAAAGGGATTATGATTGAAGAGCCTGTGGTGGAACAAGTGAAGCCTATGAAGAGGCTTGAACAAATAAGGCTTAATGAAGAACTTGCCTTTAAGCTACAAGCTGAAGAAGAAAAAGAAGAAAGACTTTCCAGAGAAAAAGCTTAACAAATTAAAGAAGCAAACATAGCTTGGGATGATGTTCAGGCTAAAGTTGAAGCTGATTATCAGTTGGCTCAAAAACTGCAAGCTCAAGAGCAAGAAGAAATGACTGATGAAGAAAAGGCAAGATTATTTGTACAATTCTTAGAGCAAAGAAGAAAACATTTTACAGGTAAGAGAGCATAAGAGAAGAGGAACAGACCACCAACAAGAGCTCAACAAAGGAATATCATGTGTACTTATCTAAAAAACATGAAAGGATAGAAGCCTAAAAGTTTAAAGAACAAGTCCTTTGCCAATATTCAAGAATTGTTTAAAAAAGCAATGAAAAGGGTGAATACCTTTGTTGACTACAGAACTGAGTTGGTAGAAGAGAGTTCTAAGAAGGCAAAAACAGAGCTAGAAGAGAATTTAAAGAAAGCTGAAGCAGAAGTGATGGAAGGTAGTTCTAAAAGAGTCAGAGAATAGTTGGAACAAGAAAGTATTAAGAAACAAAAGGTGGATGAGGATAAAGAAATAGCAGAGCTTCAAAGTCTAATGGAATTCATTCCAGATGAAGAAGAGGTAGCAATTAATGTTGTACCTTTAGCTACTAAGCCTCCAAGTATTGCTGACTGGAAGATCCACAAAGAAGGAAAGAAAAACTATTATCAAATAATAAGAGCTGATGGAAAGTCACAAATGTACAAAGTCTTTAGTCAAATGCTTAAAAGTTTTAGCAGGGAAGACTTGGAAGATTTGTACAAGCTGGTAAAAGCTAAATATGGATCAACAAGACCAGTGAAAGACTTAGATTTGATTTTATATGGAGATTTAAAGACAATGTTTAAACCACATGTTGAAGATCAAGTATGGAAGAATCAAGATGATTACAATGTGTTGGATTGGAAGTTATATGATTCATGTAGAGTTCATTCATTGAGGATGCAACATGTGTACATTCATATTTTGGTAGAAAATAGATATCCCCTTACACCATCTACAATTACAGATATGTTGAACAAGAAGCTTCAGGATGATTATTTAAATGAAATGGCATATCAGCTTTTTAAACTTCTCACAAAACAGCTTAAGAATCAATGAAGTGTTTGGAAGCATCCTCCTGGTGATTAATGAAGCTTTCAATGAAGAAACTTGAGATTTTGAAGAAGAATATCAAGTTTAGGGGAGGATTGTTGGGATTAAAAGACTTCTTGATGATCTTAGAGTTACTGCTGCTCAGGTTTGTGTTATTGCTGCTAAGCTAAAGTTAGTGTTGTTCATTAACTTTAATGAAAAATATGCTAAGTAGTTAGTGCTGCTAGTATAAAGTTAGTATTGCTAGTTCACAGTTACAACTGTTAGTATATATTAGTACTGCTAATATAAAGTTAGTACTGCTAGTGTAAAGTTAGTTTTGCTGATGAAGATTGAAGAAAATATTCTAAGTAGTTACTACTACTTGTGCTTAGTTAATGTTGTTGGTGTATAAGTTACTACTACTCAAAGATTAAGACTGCTGAAAGAGTTTTAACTGTCAGAGAAATGATAAAAACAGAAGAAAGGATAAAGATTGTTTGGAGATCAAGATTACTTACGTGATAAGTATTAGTTATTTATAGAATAGATCATAGAGAATATTCTAAGTCTTAGGAATATATTGTAAATCGACTAGGACTCCTTGGTGTATAAAAGGAGGTCCTAGGGCATAGAGATTCATATCACCAAAAACGAGTCATTCATAGAATTGTCATAGCTTCAAGGTTTTGTAACCCTAATACTAGGAGAGTATTCGTATTATTCTTAATAATATTGGAGCTTTTATTGTTTGTTGAATTGTGATCTTGTGTTACTGTTTCATTAAGAATTCTTCTAATATTAAAGATTAGATTATGCATAATCTTTAATACACTTAACAAAGTTTCTACTATAGTTGTGTTAGATTTATCTAATATAACTAAACCTTAAACAAGCTTAAGGAATTCGATCTATTGAAGTGGGATTCAACAAGAGGTATCTTACAACTAGGACAACACAACCCGTAATGGTTCTTGTTGGAACAAGTTCATCATTTTTGTTTGTGACAACTGTAATACCGCCTTTCTTTGGTACATAGTGTATAGGACTAACCCAAGGACTATCGGCAATCGGATAAACAATATCGGTATCTAATAGTTTCACAATTTCTTTCTTAACAACTTCTTGCATGTTTGGATTTAACCTTCTTTGTTTTTGGACAACTGGTTTCTTGTCATCTAGGAGTTGTATCTTGTGTTTACAAAATGATGGGCAGATACCAGGAATGTCTGTCCTTTTCCAGGCAAAGGCTTCTTTATATTTTTTAAGGACGGATACAAGTTTGCTTTTGTTTTGAGAAGAGAGTTTAGATGATATGATCACAGGAAGAAAAGATGGTTCTTCCAGGAATACATATTCCAAGTTATCAGGAAGAGGTTTGAGTTCAAGATCCATAGGAGGTTCTTCAAGAGATGTTTTGATTTTATAATCGGTGTTGATGATGATTTTCTTGAATGGTGGTTCTTCTGTATCGGATTCAGATTTAGAATTTTCATCAGCAGTTATTGCCATGAATTCATCGAATTCAGAAAATATTTCTTCTTCAAGAAGGGTTCCTTCGATGGAATGGAGGATTTTGCTTCCTTCGTCTAGAAGAGCATCAAAATCTTCTTCTAAGATTTCATCGATAATAAAACATATATCATCGTTTGAGTAAGAGTGTTTCATCGCAGAGTCGATATTAAAGATCATTCATTCAGTTCCAACTCCAAGATTAAGTTGTTTCTGTTTAACTCGAATAACTACATCAGCAATGTGAAGAAATGGTCGTCCCAAGATGAAAGGAACTTTGCTATCTTCTTTCATTTCTAGAATAACAAAATCAGCAGGAAAGGTGAATTTACCAACTTCAACGTGCATATTTTCAGCTATTCCAACAGGATATTGGAATGATCTGTCAGCTAATCTTACACTCATTTTAGTAGGTTTAAGATTTTCGAGAGATAGTTTTGCATATAAGGAATATGACATAAGGTTAATTCTAGCACCAAGATCGGCCAAAGCATTGGAGGAGAAAGTTTTGAATTTGCATGGAATAAGCAAACTTTCAGGGTCTCTAATTTTTGGTGGAACTTTATTTTGGATCATTGCTGAACTTTCATCGCTCAAGAAAGCGGCTGAAATTTGTTCGATTTTATGCTTGTTGCTTATGAGTTCTTTGAGAAATTTGCCATAGTTGGGCATTCCGGCTAAAACAACGACAAGAGGTACGTTGATTCGGACGGCTCGGATCATGTCAAGGAATTTTCCGTATTGGGCCTCCATTTTTTCTTTTCTAAGGCGTTGAGGATATGGAATTTTTGGTTTGTATGGTTTGGGTAACGGTGTTTCTTTCACTGGTTTTGTGGGTTGAGTTTTTGGTTGTAGTGTAGGTTCATCGTCTTCATCATCACTATCAAAGTTGATAGGGTTTTTAGAATTATTTTGTTGATCATTCGGGTTATCTGGTGGATCATAGGATTTACCACATCTTGTGAATATGGCATTCACATGCTCATTACGAGATTATGGTGGTTGGGAAGCTTTAGAGTTACTACCTCATGGGTTTGGTTGAGTGTTGCTTGGAAGAGATCCAGAAGGTTGACCAGATTGCTTGTCAGCGTGCATGTCAAACTTAGTTTCAAGGTTTTGGATTAAAGCTTGATGATTTTTTGCTATTGTTTCGAGTTAAGTTTTGAGGTCCATGAATGTTTCATTAACAAAAGCGTAGGTTGATTGCTGAGATTTCATGAAATTATTGAATTGTTTTTGAAGATCATACGGTTTATCATTGGTGTTGGATCGGTAGTTATCTCGGTTGTAATCATTTCGTCTGCTTGAACACCAATTATCGCGATTCGAGTCTCAGTCGCGGTAATCATTGTAAAAACGAGTCTTATGGAAAGTTTTCATGAATTTAGCCTCTTCTTCACGAGACATGGGTATGTCATCATCGTTAAGATCGGGCGTTGGTTTTTTAGCATGAGATTGGAGTTCTTTGTACTGAGCATCTATTTTCATGGTCATGGCATCCATTCGGGCCATAATTTTGCCAGTATCAGAATTACTGCTACCTTCATCGGTGAAAGCAACAATTTTCTTAAGAGATGATTTGGTTTTTTGATTTTTAGCCCAATCAAGCTTGAGTAAGACTTTGTCTTTGAGAAGCTGATAAGCTTGATTTGGTGTTTTATAGAGGAAAATACCACCAGTTGTGGCATTTAAAACTTCTTGGGTTATCTCGTTGAGACCATGATAGAAGATTTTGATAATATTGCCTTTGGACAAATTGTGACCATGGCAGTTTCAGAGCATTTCCTTCATACGAAGCCAAGCATCAGTTAGAGATTCATTTTCATGTTGAGAAAAGGCTTGGATTTCTCTGAGGAATCGGTCGAAAAGAGATGGGGGGAAGAATCGGCTAATGAAAGCGGTTCGAAGTTCATCCCACATTTCGATAGTTCCTTCGTAGAGTTCGTCCAGCCATGTTTTTGCTTCTCCAATGAGTGATAGGGGAAACAGCATTAGGCGGACAGCTTCATTTTTTGGTATCTTTGTATTTAAACATATCGCATATTCCGAGGAATTCGTGAATGTGTTTATGAGGATTAGTGATTGCAGAACCGGGAGTTGGAGCGACAACACGGTCGGTAGCCCACATGGGTTCATCATCCATTGGATCATAATTTCAAAGAATATCAAGAAAGTGACGAAAGTAATTGATGTTGAGAATTGACGGATAGACAATTCTCGGGTGTTGAGGTGGATTGTTTCTTTGATCATAAGAAACTCTTCTGTTTCATCGACGAAGTCTTCGATTCAGAGTACATTCAGGTTCGGGTAATAGTTCAACAAGTTCATAATTGGAAGCACGTGTATGCATCCAAAGGAGAAATTGTTTGGGTCAGTTTGCCAGAAAACTGTACGGTGATTTTTTTGAAAAAGAGGGGGAGTTAAAGTGATATTCCATAGTTGACTACAGAACAGCTTAAAAATCACCGACAGCGGCCCCAAAAAATTTGATGTGTTTCAAAAGCTTTAAATTTATAATGACTAAAAATACTAATTTTTATTATAGGGAAACACACGGGTAAAAGTATAACCCACATATGTAGTATGATCTTTTTAGTTAAGACCAGGTCGTCCATAGGGATTTGAGTAGTATTCAAATAATTAGAAGAAAAATAGACTTTAACAATTTTGAAAATAACTTTTGTTTTACCAGTGATAATAAAGATGACTACTTGGATAGTTGAAAATAATTCATAAGTTTTGGAAATAATTAAGACCTCGAAGATGGAACCTTTAACTTATAAAAAGGATTTCTCGTCAGAAAACGTTTTCACAAATTAACTTGATTAACTCAAGACTTATATTTAGTTAACTAGACCAAATATGTCACTCAAATAATCCAGTTTCAAATATATTAAAGCTTATTTTGTTTATCAATTTATGAAAGTGGATTTCTCGACACAGACGTTAAAGACCATAGACAAATCTTTAAAACCACATAGATCATAACGGGTCTTTCGACCTATACCGATATGATTATATAATCTAAGATTGATAAGCAAAACCGAAAAGATAAGATATAATAGGGTTGCAACATAAGCTTGAGATTAAAGAGATCATGATCATACCAAACACTTATTCATTATCATAACATCACCGAGTAGTCATGAGAGATTTATCCTCTCATGGCTAAGGAGTTCATAACGTAACTTGATTCAATAACAAACTTCATTATTTTACTAAACTAGTATGATGTTCTTTGTCGTTCTTGGTGATTTGATCTTGATTCTTCAAAGGATATGGTGTTTATGTTTGAAGAATGATTGGGAAGTGATTAGGACTTCATAAGGGAGATAATTGTGTGTATTAGTTGAAGAATATATGAAAGGATGAATGAAAAGGATTAAAATTCGTCCTCTATTTATAGGCTGAGTGAGGGGTAAAGTGCGGCGCACAATGTAAAATGTGCGGCGTACTTGGTGATTAAATGCAAAGGGAATTAAATGTTTATTGGAGAAGTGCGGCACACAAAAGAATTTGTGCGGCGTACTTAGGGTATTAACGCAGTAGTATTTATGTCTTCATTTATTCTTCAACGTCAGATAGGAAGTGTGGCGCACAAAATACTTTGTGCAGCGTACTTATGGAGTTAATGCTGAATTTGACTAAGTCTTTTAATTCCTTTGACTTGAGGATAAGTGCAGCGCACAATTGGTAAGTGCGGCGCACATTTGCACTTTTAGGCTTGATTATTTATCTTTTCTTGTATGTTGTGTTCCTTAGTGTATAAGTATATGATCTTTTTTGTGTTTGACCTCGGGATATCTTCAAGTAAACCTGCAAGCAAGTCAAGCTATTATGTATCGAAAATTAACGAGAAATGATTAAATATATACAAATAACGCCATCATAAACATGTATAATTTGGGCGTTATCAGGAGTGTTGAACACACAATTTTGAAGATACCACAAATAATATTCTAGATATTGATAAGATACCACAAATTGTATTAACACAAGCTTATGACATTTACAGTTCTGTTTGAAAAATTATGTTCAACGATTTTGAAAATCACATGATAGAAGACTTCTCTTATATTTTAGAGTAACTGCACTGAAACGTACACTTCCCTATGACATTTG
This sequence comes from Tanacetum coccineum, assembly GCA_026074375.1. Lineage (NCBI taxonomy): Eukaryota > Viridiplantae > Streptophyta > Magnoliopsida > Asterales > Asteraceae > Tanacetum > Tanacetum coccineum. The sequence goes on from BQNB010119914.1 coordinate 7,571, forward strand.
GGTTCGGGTTACAGTCTGAAGTAACTGTAAGCCATATGAGAAAATTAGAAATGACATGTTTTAAAGCATTTGAACTCTTGCTCGAACTTTATTTACACCCCCGTGTCAATGTTAATTAACATTTCTAGGTACGTAAATGTTATCGATTCCAAGAGACATGTCGAGAAGAATTTTTTTGGTATTTATTAAAATTTTTTGATTTTATATTTTATTTTTGAAATATTTTCTATTTTTGTATTTTCTTTTTCTTGATTTTATATTTTTTATTTGATTTTTGAATAATTATGTACAAGTTCGATGTTTGATATAAATGTTATCGATTCAAGAGACAAGTCGAGAATGATTCTTTTTGGTATTTTTGAAAATTTTGATTTTATAATATGTTTTTTTGAGATTTTTTTATTTTTAGTATTTTTATTGTTTATATTTTTTATTTGATTTTTGAATAATTATGTACAAGTTTGATGTTTGATATATCAAGCATTTTCATTTGCCAAAGTCTCTAGTTCTGCTGGAGTCAAACATCTCATACCGAGTTGTCTAACGAGATACTTAAACCTATCTTCTGACAGAGCTTTAGTAAACATGTCAGCTAACTGGTATTCTATTCCGATAACGAATAATTCAACAATACCCTTTTCAACTTGTTCCTTGATAAAGTGATATCTGACATCAATGTGCTTCGTACAAGAATGCTAGACTGGATTGCACGAGATGGCTATGGATGCCTTTGAATCACAATACATGGGTATTTTGTCAAAGTTAAAGCCATAATCTGTGAGTTGAGTTCGCATCCATAGAACTTGAGCACAGCACGCAGATAGAGACACATACTTGGCTTCTGCTATAGACATTAAAGTGTAGTCCTACTTCTTGGACGACCAGCTGACTAGCTTATCACCTCCTAGAAATTGTATTCCACCAGATTTGCTTTTATGTGTATCGAAATATCCTGTGTGATTCGAATCTGAAAAAGCAGTTAGCTTGAAACCGGTGTCCTTCGAATACCAGAGTCCCATGTGAATGGTATTCTTAAGGTACCAAAAGATCCGTTTAACCTACTTGAGGTGCTTCTTAGTTGGTCTCGCTTGATAACGAGCACAATAACATGTTGCATGTATAATATCTGGTCTAGTTGTTGTTAAGTACATGAGTGCCCCGACCATGCTATGATATCTTGTTTGGTCAACGGGTGTTCCACTCAAGTTAGCATCTAGGGGTTTAGTAGCCATTGGTGTACCAATGTTATCACATGAGGTCATACCATGCTATTTAAGTATCTCTTGAGCATACTTAGCTTGGTTTATAAAGATACCATGTGGGGATTGGTGAATCTGAATTCCTAGAAAGTTTTTCAACTCCCACATCATAGACATTTCAAACTTGATGTGCATTAGTTTTTCAAACTTTTTAGGAAGTTTTGGTTTCGTAGAACCAGAAATGTTATCATCAACGTAAATCTGCAGAAGCAATATGTCATCCCCGTGTTTACTAATGAACAGAGTTGGATTAATAGAACCTTTAGAAAATCCTTTGGATATCAGGAAGTTAGAGAGTTCATCGTACCACACTTTTAGAGTTGCTTGAGTCCATATAATGCCTTCTTGAGTCGGTAGACTTTGTCAGGATGATGTGGATCTACAAATCCATCTGGCTGATTGACGTACACGTCTTCCTTCAAAGGTCCATTAAGAAATGTTGTCTTGACATCCATCTGGTAGACAAGAAATGACTTGTATGTAGCATACGCAATGAATAGCCTGACTGCTTCGAATCGAGCAACTGGAGCAAATGACTCTTCGAAATGAATTCCTTCCTTTTGATTGTATCCCTTAGCTACAAGACGAGCTTTATTTTGGATTATTGTATTCTCCTCATCATGTTGTTCTTCCAGATCCATTTCATGTTAATGACATTTTTGCATAATGGTATGTCGACTAATTCCCAAACATTTAGTCATTTAAACGGATGGAGTTCTTCCTGTATCGCTTCAATCCACACAGGATCAGCCATGGCTTCTTTGATATTCTTTGGTTTTGTGCGACTCATGTCGAGTGCAAACATACACATCTCGCCATCGGAATCTAGTTGACGTCTTGTTTTAACTGGTTAAGAAGGATTTCTAATGACTTGCACTAGAGGGTGATCTCTTGTCCAATGATGTTCAAAAGGGTTTCTTTAATAGAATGTAGGCATGTTTGATGAATCAATATGGCAAGAGGATGGCTCCCCCACTTTATATACCGGTGTACTAAAGATGTTGATAAGTTCATCTTCGTTAACGTGTATATTTTCTACTTGAATTTCTACTCGATCATTATTCTCAATAGCAGTGAAAGATGGTACTTGAGTTGGTACTTGAATTGTAGGTTCAGGTGTTGTTTGAATATTCAATGGAGTTAAATCTGCAGCAATGGTTATTGAAGTAGATGAAGTTGTGTTAGATTGTTGACGTTTATCAGATGCATCAACAGTAGGTACAGCGGAAGACTTCAACACAACTATAGTAGCTCCAGTAAAATATTCATCAAACATCAGACTAAACAGCATATCAAACTTATTAAATGACGTTGTTACTGTCTTAGCTGCTTGAGGAACATTTACTTGACGTTGAGAAGTGGGAGTTAAACTGCCATGTTCAAGTGCCGTAGTTGGACATTGTGGAGCGGGGTCAGAACTGACGTGATCTGACACCATCAAAGGAAATTCGTCAAAAACATGGATGGTTTCAACTATCAATCTTGTTCTCTTGTTATATACTCTATAAACTCTTGACTGGTTAGAATACCCTACAAGAATACATGCCTCGCCTTTTTCTTTTATCTTGTCAAGATTCTCACCATCTCTGATGATATAGCATAAAGAGCCAAATATGTGAAAGAATTTTACAGACGGTTTTCGGCCATTGATGATGTGATAAGGTGTTTTCGTATGTTGAGGAATAACGAGTGAACGGTTTTGAGTAAAACATGCTATTGCAATTGCTTCAGCCTAAAAGAACAAAGGAACTTTAGCGGCGCTTAGCATTGTTCGAGCAACCTCAACAAGAGTATGGTTCCGTCTTTCAACAACGCCAATCTGTTCAGGTGTTCGGGCAACGGACATTTGGTGTTCAATACCTTCTTTAGAAAATTATTCATGAAGATTTTTATTCAAAAATTATGTGCCTTTGTCAGTTTGAATAGTTCTTACTTAAGCATTAAGTCCTCTTTGAATAAGTCTGAGGAAATCGATGAGAACTTCAGGAGTTTCGTCTTTGGATTTCAAGAAGTGAGTCTAAGTGTATCTTGAGTATTCATCAATAATTACATGAACATATTTCTTACCATTTATACTTTCTGCCATCATTGGACCGCATAAGTCCATGTGAAGAAGTTGTAACCGTCTTTTTGAGCTTGGGGTTGTTTTTGTCTTAAAAGACTTTCGTTTGGCTTTCCCTAACTCATAAGAAGAACAAAGATGATCTTTGGTGAATTTTAACTTTAGAAGACCAATCACAATATAATTCTATGAAAGCAAGTTAATAGTATCAAAGTTCAGATAGGAAAGACGACGATCCCATAACCATGCTTGAGATTATGTAGCTTTAGCCTTTAAGCATATTGGATTGGCAGAGATGTTGTATCTTGAAGAGTGATGGAATAAAGATCTGTGCCACGAGAGCCTGTGAGAAGATCATTTCCTTTCAAATCACGAACATAACATGTAGATTTTTGAAAAGCAACTTCTAAATTGACCAACCGAGAATAAATTATGATTCAACCCTTCGACGTAGTAAACCCTTTTGAGAGTAATGTTTCCTTGAACCAAATCTCCATATCCAAGAATCGGTGCAAATTGATCATTTCTAAATTTCATCGTACCCAGATATTTCTCCACAAAGTTAACAAGAAGCTTGAGATTTCCCGTCATGTGCTTTGAGCACCCATAGTCGACGATTGATGACATCAAATAACGTCACTTTATTATATCATTTATCCCATCTATTTTGCCCACTTTTATATAATTATTGCATTATTTGGTACTTAATCGCTTTAAAGTTGATAAATGTAGTAATTCAGGAGTGTTTTGTAAAGATAACCTAAAAGTCACATAAATTGGAGCTAAAACAAATACATTTGAAGATTTTTGAAAATTCACCAATACGCCGTATCCAACTAAAGAGATACGGCGTATCAGCGCCAAGACTTCACAAGAAAACACGTTTGATTAATTCCTAATACGGTGTATCCATGCTAATTACATATACCGTATCCATGAAGATAACTATTCGAAGATACAGTAAATCAAGTAAATTGGGAATGATATCAAAGATTTATTACGAACGTAGCACGCACTCCAAGGAATTTAGCCCAATACGCCGTATCAACCTATCTGGATACGGCGTATCGAGTATTTTTTAGCAACTATAAATAGAAGACTCAAAAACAAGTTTTTAGTGTGCAATATCATATTCTTTATACCATACTCATTAGAGATGAATTTTAGAAGAGAAGATCAGCCATAAAGGTCAAGTATTGATCACGAATCCATAGAAGATATCGTGTAATTCTTACTCTCTTAATCATTCAATTTCAATTGTTTGATTACGCTTGTATAGTTATAATGGTTGTGGGCTAATACCCTCGGGTATTAGCCATCTTAATGAAAGTTTAATGTTTGGTTTGTTTTAAAAATTGATTTCTTAATTATTTGATTGTTTAATTATGTTTATCACCTCATACTTGTTTATGTGTTTGAATATGCGACCTATCATTCAACTAGGTCTAGTGATACAGACCAAGTAATCTAGATACCGGGATAGGTCTCCATATCGTGTTTTATATTACTAGACCAATAGATCTAGTGACACAGACCAAGTAATCTAGATACCGGGATAACTCTCCATATCGTGTTTTATATTACTGGACCAATAGGATCACAAATCCAATCATGTTAACGAATTCCAGCTTTGCATATTAGATCCTTTGGTAGGTGCTTAATTACACATACCTTTTACCTTTAAAAACGAGCTAAAATAACCAAAAACGGACTTAAAATGCCAAATATATGCTTGTTTTATTGTGCAGGAACGGATAACCAAGAAAAGGACGAAAAACAAAGTCAAAACAACAAAACTGGACTCGGAATGAAAAAAAACTATGAAAGACAAAGCCAAATCAAAGCCGGAAAGTCAATCCAGTCAAAAAGTCAACAGAAAAGTCAACTGGTCAAAGTCAAAGTCAACCCAAGTCAACCCCGGGGCCAAAGTTCAAGAAATATAAGTTTAGGGGCTGAAATTGCCAAACCATAAACTTATTTATAAAAGAGAAAAGAGAAAAATAGAAGACAAGGGTCCTGATTTTGCAATTTGCTCAAAGTAACAAGTGGGGGGGCAAAACTGCCAACCCCCCTAACTTGTACACCACAAGGACGGTGTATGCAAAGAGTTATATAACTCTTGGGGACTTGTTTTGCCAAGTCCCCAAAAGTTATTTAACCACAAGGACCAATTGTGTAATGAAAGATATAACTTAGAGGGACCATTTTTGCCAAATGGTGAAACTTTCACTCTGTTATACACCCCAACCTCTTTTCCCGCTCGTTTTTCCCTCCCAAACAACTCACGGGTTGTTTAACCCGTTTTTACCCCAAAGACCTTCATCCCCTCCATGGATAATCATCTCCCCCCTCCTCCACTACCTTTCCCAGCTACATATGTGCCAACTTGGCAATCCCACACCCCCAAGACCTATTTCGATGGCCGAGATTGACTTTAAAGATTGAAGGGCCAAGATTAAGGGTTTTAACACTCTCACAAAACAAACACACCTGTGTTTGTGTGTCTACAAACAAGCACAACAAGAAGAAAGAGAAAAAGAAGTCCTAGTTATAGATTTTCGGCTATAAAAGCCTTGTAAGCCATTGTGGCAAACATATTCCAAGTTATATTCAAGTTTTATTAAGTTTTAATTCAGTTTTTATTGTAGTTTAAAGTGTTTTTATGTTAATGTCTTTTATGCAATTGTAATTTTCAGTTTTAATGAAAATTTAAGCCGTTTTTACTTCATAAGCTCTCAATAAGCTAATTTGAGCTTATTCTTGTCAATAAGCTCTAATTAAGTTTAAAAACTTGTTATAAACCCTTTAATACTGTTTTAATTTGAAATTAGCTCATAAATGTCCATTTGAGTGCATTTTGGATGCTATTTGAAGTAATAAGCTCCCAAGAGCTTATTGAGCTTTTAAGCTCAGTTTTAGAGGCTAAGGGGCCATTAGGACAGGGTTTCTAGGCCACTCACTCAGAAAGAGTGGCCTTGTTTCTGAGACAACAAAATCCAAGGTTTCAATTCTAAATTTCCAATTAGCTTAATCTTTAGTTGTAGACACTAGCTTATTTGCTTTCAATATTTGTTAACATATTAGTTTAGGCTTGTTAGTTAGCTTTTTTAAGGCTTTAGTGCATAATCTTTTGTTCTACATTAGCTTATTTCTCAAAACTGTCATAAGTATTAGTATAAGCTAGTAGAGAAACTAGCTTATTTTTCTTAATAAGCTAGGATTTTTAGTTTTAAAATAGCTTAAATAGGTCAAAATAAGTAGAAGTGGATAAAAAGTTTTCAAAGTTTTAGTTTAAAAATAGGTTTTAAACTCTCTTTGGTTTGACAGTTTTGAGATAAAGGGGTGTTTGGGATAACCTTAAAACGGGTCAAAAAGGGTTTTGGCATGGGTTATGGTTACTTAGTCAGTTTAAGCACAAGATTTAAGACACTTTAAAGCTGATTTTAAAATATTTTTAGTTGGAAAATTGTTTTTCAAAAGTGTACAAATCTTCTTTGAAACTGTGAGACTTTTAAAGTCCCCACAAGTGCTTATTGGGATAAGCACTTGTGAATTTGAGTTAAGGGTAAAAAATTTGTGTATTTTGTGTGTCAAAACCAAGCTGCCACAACCCTTGGTGTTTTGACTTTGTGAGTCAAAAATCACCAAGGTTCTTATTGCCACAGTTTCTCAAAACCAAAAGACCCTTTTTCACCACCAAAAATAAGCAAGTAAAAAGGGTTTTTAAAAGTCCAAAATTTGTGCACAAGTTCATTAGATAGAGTACTCAATCTGTTTTAACTTATTTGTGTTTTTAGAGCTTATTTGACAGCTTAAATCAAGCTGTCAAATAAGCCCATAGCTTTAAGCTTAAATCTCCCCTGGTGCAAAGGGGAGATTTTAAGCCCTTTTTTCTTTGTCTTGTTGAGTTCTAAAGTCCAAGTTTTTGGCTTATTTCAAGAGCTTATAAGCTCTTGTATAAGCCCTCAAAGTTTCAGCCCTTGAAGAGCTTATTTGATGGCTTATTTTTAAGCCCAAACATGCCTCTTGGCTGTTTTAGCATTCCCTTAGGCTGAGGGATTGCTTATTTTTGACTTTGGCTTATTGAGCTTATTCCATAAGCTCAAATTGTGTCCTAGTAGCTTTTTAGGTTAGGTTAGATATTTAGTGTGCTTATTTCCCTTTTTCTTTAGCTTATTTGTTCAAGTCTTAAGCATTTTTGCCCTTTTAAGCTTGTTTTAAGCATTTCTGTCATCAAGCTTCTGTCCCAGCTTATTTAGTTTAAGCTTTTCACTTTTTGTAGCTCATTTAGGTTAGTTTAGATCCCTTAGCTTATTTTAGTTCTTGTCCTAGCTTAATTCGACCCTAAGTCCAAAAGGACTTAGCTTTTTTCTAGCTTTAAGTCTTTTTAAGCATTTCTGTCAAGTTTAAGCTTATTTTTAAGCTTATTCTTTGCTTTTCATAAAAAGCTCTAGAAGACAAAGTTGTTAAGCCCCACGAGCTTAACAACTTTGCTTCTTTGAGTTTTCAAAAAAAAAAAGGGGGAAGACAAGAAGTCCGGGTGAGCAAGACTCGAACCCGAGACCTCTCGATACATCCCCCTTTCCATACACACTCTACCCTCACTGCGCATTGGGTCTTTTTCGTTATAGACCCAAGGTGCTTGGTATTTATATACATTTTGGCATCATAAGCTAATAAGCTGTCAAGCTTATTTTCGGGCTTATTACATAAGCTGTGTGGTGTTTGTTATTTTTCGTAGGACCTTTATAGTGTAAAGTATTTTTAGAAAAAATTTCAGAATTTTTTGTAATCGTTTAATATTTTTTATAATTTAATCTAGTTAAAAGTTTATTTAATTCATAAAAAATACAAAAATTATCAAAAAAATATTTTGTTTTTTTTATAAAAATTTCTTTTGTCATCTAGTTTGTAGGAAAAATATAAAAATTTTTGTAGGGACATTTTTATAACTTTTCATCGTTTAAAGAACGGGTCCGGGTGCGGGATTTTGTTTTGACTCGTTTTTGGGTCAAACGAACTCCGTTTTTGGTCTAGTCTTTTTCATTCTTCGTTATTTGGTCCATAGAGTAGTTTAGAAGCAAAAATTTCTTCGTATGCTTATTTTTAAAGATTTTAGGTTTTCCCCCTTTTTGTTCGGGATTCGGGCTCTCGTTTTCAAGTTTAATTTCGTAATCTCTAGGTTTTTCTTTAACGTTTTAATCCGTTATTATCTAATTTGACTTTTTCAACTTCCCAAACCAATTCCTTCCTTCAAACTCAAATCTTCGATCGTATCAATTTACCAGTCCAGCCTCGTTGGGGATAAACGACCCGGGAACACTCTATACTACTTCTCGGTATCATTGATTCTGCTTTTAAACTATTCTTACTATATATTTTATATTTTTATTATATTATATATATTTTAAGGTGTAGTTTGAACTGATCATAGAGCAATTAAAATTATCAGAAATCAAACAATGTGAATATAGTTTGTTTCAACACATTAGACATACCATAATGATGTGGTGTTCTATGAGTATTTGAATTGTGAGACTACATCAGAATTCCTTAGATAACTTAATTCTCTTTAGGTCAAATACTTAACAATTAGGGTCGAGCCATATTGAATACAAAGTATTATAAAACCAAGTGCATGCTATAACGTATATTTATTTAAATAGTACAATAACTCTATGTTCATGTGTTTCAGGAAAACAGAACATGTCAAGTATACGTTACAAGTCTTTGAATGATTCAAATACTTTATGTTCATGTCCTAAGGAGACATAACAAGTTTACTACTTACTTCATGTTACGAGTCATTGATAAAATCAAGGACCTTATAATTATGTCTCAATAAGCAAACATAATTATACTAACTAAAGTAATTATGAACGTAAACTCTTAAGTTCAATAGTAATTTCAAGTTAATTTAATACTTCATAATTATGATTATATAATTTAACCATAATTATATTGACTAAAACATGTAGTCAATTAGTTGAAGTAGCTTAATAGTATATCTTGACATTTAAATGTAATAGGGCAACAAACATCTTGTGTGTTTAAGTCCTAGTAGATTTATTAGCTTTCTTACCTTGAGGTAAGATTTCTCCCACTTGTGTACGGGAAAACATTATTTAATATAGACAAACAATACGACAAGCGCTCGATTGTATAAATAATATGATAGTGTCATAGATATTACAAGTAGATTTTGAACCATAACGTTTAATAAGGAATTGTAGATTATTATTTTATAGATAATGTTTCACGAAGCAACATCAGAAAGGCAACCTGTTATCTAATAAAAAAATGCATTCTTCCTTTAAACTATGGTTTTTCATATTTGGAAAGTAATGAATTATTTCAAAGCAAGCAAGAAATAATATAGGTAACTAACAAGGTTATAAAGCTTGCAGCTACCACTGAATTTGACAACATTACATGAATGTCCTTTCATTAATAAAATGCAAAGCTCCCACTGGATTTGTCAATATTGTAAGTGTTACATCACCAGTAAAAAGCAAATAGCGATTTATTTACTTTCCTACTCTCTTAGAATGCCTACAAGTAGCAATGTACTTAGGTATTGAACAAAGTATATGAATTTCTACTTATGTAGATGAGGGACTAGCCATTCATGCTTTCATTAACTTGAACATTTTAGCATACAATTCCTCCTTAATCGGTATGCCTAGCCACAAGGGTGTTTAGCACTATAAGGAATGAAATAAGCCCAAGAAAATTTACCTAGTAGACCTCTAGCAATTTTCTTTACTCATTGCGGTTTATTGAGAATTCCTCTTTTTAATATTTAAAACCCATACATCGTCTTGACAAGTGCAAGATGTTATTATTTTAGTAGCTATAGACAAAAATGTACTTTAGTTACACAAAATATTTTATCTTTAAAAGGTTTCATAACCGAAAAAGGGTAATGAAAGATTGAAAGTGAGTTTAAATATAATGAGAAAACTTCAATTGTAATCCTATCTTTGTTTTTTCAAGCAAAGAAAGAGATAGGAGTTAGTCTCACTCTTCTAACCAGGAAAAGAGACTATGTTTGTTTTTTTAAGAAAACAAACTTTTGTTTACGAATTATGTTGCAATAACACAATTGATCAGAATATAGAAAGTTCAATTTTAATATTTTCGATAATTAAATTCTTAAAAGAATTAACTACCCAATTAATTACTAATAAGATTAAGATTTAACTTGACCTCCCACTTATTACTGGACGTCTGCTCAGCGTATAAACAAGTAGGGCAAGAGGTAAACGACGAGCGTTAATTGCATTGTTAATGCAGCTCTTAGATTTATGAGACACATGACTTTAGTAAATCATATAGTAATGTCATGTATATGTTTTGTCTCATCATATGCCTCGGGTCCGAGGTCTGATGATTTCAAGCTTTATAGGTATATATAAATAAATAATTATACTTATATTAACCAACCCAATTCAAGTTTCCCTTGAAAAAGGTTCAAAGAAAGAAAATCAATGAAACCGAAAGTAGTATATGATATTCCCGGGTCGTTTATCCCCAACAAGGAGTGAATTGGAAGGTCTAGAGTCGGTTTGATATTTGATGTTTGAATGACAAAGATTTGGATTGGTTTTTTATATGTGTGAAAACACATATCCTTTCTATATCAAAAATGTCCCATAAAAGACAAAATTGTACTTAAAATGTTTGTATATTACTTGTTTTGTCTTTGTGATTATGCAGGTATGGATATAGCAAAAATCGCAAGAAAATGGTCAAACCCGGACAAAAACGGACACAAGACGGAAAAGAGTGTACAAGAGCCAAGGATTTGAAAGCAAGAAAGGTCAAAAGTCAATTTCAGTCAAAGCTTGGTCAAACACAAGAAGACAAAAAACCTCAAAATACCACAAAACCCTTAATGTTAAATCAAAATTCATAAAGAGCCCTAAACCCTAATACCGTTAGTCCCTTAACTATCGGGTGTTAACTTTTAATAATAAGCCTTTTTTTTGTTACCCTAAACCTTATACCCGGCCCAACCTATTTGATATAAAAAGGCCCAAGTCAAACCCCCAAGCCCCGGTCAAACATTTTAAATGAATAGTAAATAGATAAAAAAAAGGCGCAACTCGTTTTTTACTATTCATCATCGTTTCCACCTTATTACCTTGTCAAAACATGGGGTTAATTCAAATTGACAGCGAGGAAAGTAGATTCAAGTACCAAGCACCACCTCAGCAAAAGAAAGTGTCATACAAGCTTTTGATTGGTTGAAACCCACATGAAGTGACACGTGAACATAGAAAGAAAGCACACCAATCAATGAAATTTGCACTAAAACAAGTGCAAAATAAGCACAGAGGTCTGACACACGGAATGCCATGTTGGCAATCCGTGTGCTCCAAAATCAATCCAACGGACAAGAGTTATGATCCAATGATTGAAATTAAAGGAAGGGCCAGGATTAAGGGGAGCGTTTAACAGAATTTGGGACCTAGAAGCTTCTCTCAAGCAGTATAAATACAAGTGATGCCTCACTCACAAAAAGCATCTAGGAGTAGTTTTAAGTAGTTTTTTTAAGTAGCTTTTTAAATTGTAATTTTCCTTTCAAGTAACGTTTAGCTTAATGGAATTTTAAGTTTTACTTTTGTAATCAGCATATTTTATTAATAAAAGTTTAAGTTTCTGAATTGTGTATTTTGTTTTTCATAAAATGGTTAAATAAGCTCTGTTTTGTTAAAATAAGCTCTAAAACTCTTAAGCTACTCATAAGCTGCTAATTTAAACTCAAAAAGTTTAAATAAGCTTTACCATACTCAAATACTTCCCTAAATTTACCACAACTTAAATAAGGATGATGGACCAAACCTGGAAGGGTCCATAAACTTCACAGGCTTATTTTGAATAAGCCAGAGCTTGTAGACATAAGCTATATTTGAGCATTAATCCTTGTTTAGCTGGGATTTCAGGTTCTGCATCAATTTACTTTTTCTGTCTTTAAATTTATAGCTTAATTCTGTCTTTGTTTGCTGTTTATTTCATTTATTATTGATTCGGCCAAAGCTACACCTTAATATATGTATATATAAATATAAACAAACACAAGGATCAAGATTCACGAAATCAAGAAAACCGGAAGCAGTATAGAGTATTCCCGGGTCGTTATGTCCCAACGAGGCTAGAGATGGAAAAGCAAGAGACGATTGAAGATTGGAGTTTGAATATGACAAGGATGAAAATATGATTGGGCACTAAACTTTTATAAGCAAATACAAAAAAAAAACAATTAAGCTAAATTAAATAAGATAAACACAACAGTACTAACAACAGTACTAACAGTTTTAACTACCAGTATTAACTTGGAGTTAGTAATGGTAGGCTAAAGTTAGTACTGTTAGCTTAAGGTTAGTACTGGTAGGCTAACAAAACACAAAGAAACAATAAATAAGCAAACAAGCTAAAACAGAAGTTCTCTTAACCTTATTAAGCACTTAGTAATAGAAATAAGCAACTAGAATGAACCAAAATTACAAATGAGCTAGAAAACTAAAACTGATAAACTCTTAAAATTATTTTAAGAAGGCAAATAAGTTCTACTAAAGACAGTAAACTAAAATAGGCTTAATCTACTCTAAAAAGCTAAGGAAATCTTCAATAAGCATAAATAATAAGCTGATAAGCTAAGTTTGAACAACCAGTACTAACAGTTCTACTAACAGTACTAACTTGGAGTTAGTACTGGTAGCTTTAAGTTAATACTGCTAGTGTAAACTTAGTACTGGTCCAAAAAATGAACTAGCAGTACTAACTTGGAGTTAGTACTGCCTGTTCAAAACAGACCTTAACATTTCCAAAAATCATT